>QJNV01000417.1:0-53112 GCA_004155935.1 Monosporascus sp. GIB2 | reverse complement strand
GAATCTCAAAAAGGGGGCCCGATTCGGTATTAACCATCAATTCACGGCAGCACAATATAGTACTGCCCCTTGAACAGGCCTCGCCACGTTTGTTCTTGGGAGCTCCCGCCCCCAAAAGGGTTTCGAAAGCCGCTCGCACCCATGGAAAATATTTGAGGAATTGGACTGGCTCCAGCCCTTGGCTTCCAAAGTCTAGAAATAGGAGGGAAAGTCAACTCAGCGCAGATGGAGATGTCGGAAGTGCGGGAACTAGATGTACCCATGGAAACTCCATTAATGTAGGGGCACGAGTATTCCTAATAGGATGTTAAAGACGATATACTGAATCACGAGGATGTAGACCGTGAAAGAAGGACGATGAATCAAAGGATGAAAAGCCAGGAAGTTGCCTCTGCTTAAAGGTACTATTCACATATATACCGGACCTACTATGCACCTATCGGATAATTTCATACAATGTATCATTTGGACTTATACGGAAGTGTTCAATACCTCATCCACCCCCCCACCCCCCGCGTTGGATGTACATAGCAGTGCCGGAGATACTATTTCGTACAGAGATAATATGACCCACTGTCGCAGTCGGCTACCAGAGTCTCCGAAATACGCAGACGCTAAAATGTTATCTGATCGAGTAGCTCATAAATTACTCCAGTGCTGCACCTACCCACGTTAGGTACCGTACATGCAGTGGTAAAAAAGTAAACTACGTAGTCGAATTGAAGATCTGCGGCGCCTTGGAAGATTTTCCATCACCACTCAACTTTACTACCCCTGGTATTCGCCATTACCGTCCTGGCCAACTCCCAATATAGCCTCGGGTTCAGCTCGCCGTAATGCTCTGAGGCTTCGGTGTTTCTCATTAGTTGCCGTAGTTCTTTTGAGTTTATCTGGGAAAACCGGCAAGCGAGAAGGCTAGAGAGAGAGAGAGAGAGAGAGCGACATCTACAGCTCTTCAGATATCCGCGGGACAACCGTCAAGGCTACGAACTGGAGGGCTATACGTAGTCACCCGCCGACCCGCGCAACCGCGACACTTCTTTCCCGCCAACATCCCCAAACGTAAACCTGGCGCTTCAACCGGAAGCCTTCGGCGCAGGCCCTCAAGCTGTGGCCAAGATGGCCCAGCCCAATGCCGAGCCGGTTGAGGATTACGAGTATGTTTGCGTCCCAGCATGCGGCCCGGAGTTTTACGACTGACGAATTGGTGATGATACTTCCAGCTATGAGTCGCTGCCGCCCAATTTCTCACTGACTCAAAACATGGTCGCTGGCGCCTTTGCAGGCATTGCGGTAAATGCAAGGCAAAAAGCCTCTAGGAAACTCATGGCAAGCTGATTCGGAGGTTAGGAACATACTGTCATGTATCCTATCGACGCCATTAAGGTGCGCGACCATCCCTTCGGTATGTCTTTCGGACGTGGGGCTGACTCTTTTTCCAACTCAGACACGGATGCAAATCATAAACCCCTCCGCGAACGCCGTATACCGAGGCATGATTCAGGGCACACTGAAAATAGCTACTGGGGAAGGGGTTTTGAAGCTATGGCGAGGCATGTCAAGTGTCGTAGTAGGAGCCGGTATGATAGCCTCGAAGAAGCGCCTTGCTCGCCTCAATGATGCTCACCGGTCACTTCAGGGCCTGCCCATGCGGTTTACTTCGCGACATACGAGGCGGTTAAGCACTTGATGGGAGGCAACAGAGCTGGTGTTCATCACCCTCTCGCAGCAGGTAAGGAGCTCCTCGTTTGGCATGGCTGAATGCCGAATTTCTGAGCCTCCTTTGCTTACTTGGTTTTTAGCTACGAGCGGGGCATGCGCTACCATTGCCAGCGATGCGCTGATGAACCCCTTCGATGGTATGCTTCTCCGAGCTCTCGGTACCCGTGCTGGTTCCTAACGACATTCAATAGTTATAAAACAGCGCATGCAGATACAGAACTCGAGCAAGGTGTACCGATCTATGTTCGATTGCGCCAAGTACGTCTATAGAAATGAGGGCCTGTCGGCCTTCTACATTTCCTACCCGACGACGTTATCTATGACGGTGCCCTTCACTGCTCTACAATTCCTCGCCTACGAATCCATATCGACAGTCATGAACCCTAGCAAACATTACGACCCTTTCACACATTGTACGGCGGGCGCCGTGGCTGGTGGTTTTGCCGCTGCTTTAACGACGCCTATGGATGTCATCAAGACGATGCTGCAGACGCGAGGGTCTGCCACGGAGCCCGAGTTAAGGTCGGTCAACGGCTTCGCCGCAGGCTGCAGGCTCTTGTATCGGCGCGAGGGGTTGCGCGGTTTCTTCAAGGGAGTACGGCCAAGAGTGGTTACAACGATGCCAAGTACCGCCATTTGTTGGTCGGCATACGAGGCTTCAAAGTAAGTCCGACCATGTCACTTGCTAAATTGTCACGGCGACTAAAAATTCTGGTTTCCAGAGCGTATTTCATTCGATCCAACAGCTCTTAAGCGATTTTCGGAGGTCCTGGCTCGTGTCATCTGTCGCCCCTGAAGAGTACGCAGCGTAGCGTTTCTCGGTTCGGAATTAAGGCGCCCCCCTCTCCACACCGACTTTGGTACCGACCCCGAGTTTTGAAAATAAATCCGAGGAGACGCTTTAGGGTAGCCCCACACCCCCTTGCCCTGTGGATTTGGAGCTGGCACTACTCCATGTTCTTCACCCGCATATGCGACATCGGCCGACTTCGTGCATGGTTATCTGAGCTTTCCATGAGATTCGGATTTCGTCGTTTACGACCACGCAAAAAGATTCCTTTACGAGCAATCAAGCAGCAACGGGGATGAGGGGAGATATGTGGTTCAACCGAGAATATCCATCACGCAAATGTACATAGCCCTTCTCGCCTCCGACGCGGTTTCAGCTAGGTTTTGGAGAAGAGGTTTTCCTTTAGACGAGAATCCGGGAGGAAGGTTGGGGGGGGGAGGGGGGCTGCTGGATGAGATGGCGTCGTTGATGTTTTTTGTCGTTAATTTTCTCCCTCCTGACTTATGATATCGTCGAAATGGATGGGAGAACGGACCGCTGCGATAAAGGGCCTACGAGCGAAGAGGCACGACTACGTACCGTGTGGAAATGACGCTTTGTATAAATATGTTACGCCTGTGGTGACCTAGAGAGAAATGAAGAAGAGCTCTGCCTGGCCTGGCCTTGGCGGGTCGGCCAATGTTATGTGACCCATCATCAGAGCTGTTTACGGTGAATGCCATATCTTATTGGCTGGGGGTCTTTAGGGGTAGCATTGGGATAGGTGCTGGCCGGCTCGGGTCTCTTTATATATACTGAGCAGGGAAATGACAGCAAGACGCAAAGCGGTCCAGTTTGGGAGTATCACGAGTAGACGCGCCTTGCTTTCGTTCACGGAGGCGCTTATCCTCTAAAGACTGTAGCCGGATGGATGATCCCTTCGTCCATTAGCGTACCGAGCGGTGGGGCGGACTCCAATAAATAATAGTACGGGGAGGACGGGACCCCTGTCTCGAGCCGTCTTCAATCGACGATGCATTACTGTTATATCGTCGGACAGTCATACGAGCGATGCGGGCGGACGAGCATTACCCAGGCGGCCACCCATGACGGTTCGCATCCGCGCGTCGGGATAGATAGCTAGACGCTGTATGTGCCCCATAACAATGAAGCTAACTACTTTGTATATAATAGACCTCGGTCTCCTACCGCAAAACACCCCCCTGGTAAAGTTCGAGTGAATTGGGTCTCCTCGCCGGCGGCAAGTAGGTGTATAGTCAGGGAGGTCTTGATGGGCAATTGGGCTCTCCTCACATGGCAATGGCGGGAGGGCCTTTGGTTAGGGGGGGCCGCTCGAGGGGGTTGACTACCCAGCCCCATTGATATTCTTAGCGTGGTTGGCATAATCATCTAATAGTTACGAGGCCGCCCCCATGTGGAAAAGACGTGGAGTGGGCTTGCGAAGACGTGGTGACATATTACGCGGGGAATCCGTACTGTTCTTTTAAAGGGACCACACCACCGCCGGGTTTCACATGAGCCCGCTAGGAACAGAGGCCTGACTCGATGACGATATGTTGTTCGCTTATATCAACTACCCGAATTCCTATCAGCAAAACACCACAACTTCCCAAAACCATCCAAAAAAAGAAACCTGACGCGGCACATGCCATTCCGGGAAACGAGATGTCCCACCCGTTAACCGAACGGGAAGCCCCCAGCGAATCCCTGGAACCCGCCCCCTGACCCGCCGAACTTGAACTGGAACTGCTGGCCACCACCACTGCCGAAACCGTGGAAGGGACCGCCGCCGCCGCCGAAGGGGTTGCCCTGGAACGGGTTCCCCTGCTGCTCGTGGGAGTTGGGGTCGTCGCCCATGTCGAAGCGGCGGCGGAGCTCCGGGTCGCTGAGCACCTCGTAGGCCTCGTTGATGGACGCCATCTTCTTCTCGGCCTCCTCCTTGGTCACGCCCGCCAGCTTGGCCGCCTTGTCCGGGTGGAACTGCTTCGTCAGCTTGCGGTAGGCCGACTTGATCTGCCGGTCGTCGGCGTCGCGCGCCACCCCGAGCACCTTGTAGTAGTCCTTGTTCTTGCTGCGCTTGAGGCCGATCTGCGCCTTCTGCAGCAGCGGGTTCACGAGGTTCTGCCTGTCAGGCCTCGCCTCGGCCGCCTTGTTCAGCGTCGCGATGCTGGCGTCCCACTCCTCCTCGTCTAACAACGTCTTGGCCTTGTAGAGAAGACCGTAGAAGGAGTTCCCGTCCAGCTCCAGAGCCTCTTTACAGTAGGTGCTCGCCTTCCTGCCACTCGACTGTAGAACTGTTAGCAACCGACGGGCACTCGACAGGTGCAATCCGCAACTCACTTCGTAATAAGCCTGGCAAGCACTCTCTACCAGCTGGCTCACTAGGGCGTTGGGGGCCTTCTCCGGAATGATACCATCTTTCTTCAGCTTCCGTATCTGCTCCTTGACCTCGTTGATCAGACCGGCATCGTCGCCCGACGGAACCAAGAGCTTGACCCCCGTCATGGGCTGGTTCTTCTCCAAGGCCTTGTTGACCCTCGTCACCATCTTCTCCACGTTCTTCTCCTGTTTCAACAGCTTGTGGCAAGCCTTCGACTCGGGATCGGAATGCAGACACTTCCTGACCTGGGTCATGCCGCGGTCCATGTCGCCGAGGCCGTAGAAAGTGGTAGCGGATATCCGCATATGGGGAGTGGTATCGCCGGGCTTCAATTGCAGGATGTGCTGCAGATCGCTCATCCATTCCTCTACGTCACCCTTCTCAAGTCGACATTTTGCGCGCAGCTCGCGCAGGTTGGCGGCACGGTTCGCAACCAGGATGGCCTCGCCCGCCTGGCTAATACACTCGTCCCAGTTTCCGCTCGCCGCGGCCGACTCGGCCAGACGGGCGGCTCCTTGCGCCTCAATCAGTTTCTGGTAGTCTTCCGAATCCTGCTTGTGCTTGGCGAGGATGTACTGTTCCCGCGCGCCACTCCAGTCGCCATTTCGAGCCTTGATCTTGCCGAGTTGGAGATGTGCGCCCTCGAAACCCGGCTTCAGGTCCAGGACTCTGTTGAAGTCGGATGTGGCCTGGGACGTACGGCCGAGGGACAGGTAGGTCGTAGCGCGCTTGAAGAAGGTCAGATAGTCGTTAGGGTCGCGCGCAATTGCGGCGTCGTAATAGGTCAGCGCCTCGTTCGTTTGGCCCCTGGACAGATGGGACTGCGCCGAAGACAGCAGCGAGGATATCGGAGTGTCGGGGGGTATGTCCTGCGGCGATAGGGCACCGACTAGACCGGAGGAAGCCAAGACTGCGGCCGCGAGGGCCATACTCGACAGCGGGACCATCATCGCGAAAGCGATAGGTGCCCGAAACACATGGATAATAGTGGTAGGTGCAGAGGTTGAGAACAACCAAGGATAGGTTGAGAGCCTCTTACACCGTTATCGTTGACGCTAGTCTGAAGGGGAATTAAATGTAATATATGTAATATAGGGAAGAGGAAGACAGGTAGTGAATTGGAAGCGAAAAGGCGAGCAGTTGACGAGGATAAAGTAGAACAAACAGCTGAAGTCGAAAAGGTCGACGCTACGTGGAACCTTTAAAACGTTGTCCTGGGGGGATGCAAAGAATCCAGCATCTGGATTGATAAAGAATACTCGCTAGGCGCAGCAAGGTTCAGCTGTGCCAGTTGTATTATCTTAACAAAGAAGGCCCTGCAAATACGTCGATGGACAAGCTGGCCACTTCGCGATTCGAGATCGATCGCATCCCCCCCCCCGGAAACAGCTGAAGGTTCGGGAGGGCATGTACCGAGAACCTTCTAACGGAACAGGCTAAGTACTCGGTACAATACAATAACAAAGCCACAGTGAGCTAGCCACCCCCCACAATGTAAGTACATACATACAGAGGTACTCTGCCCCACCAAGATCATCGTCCCATGGCTGCATGGGTAATTTTTGGATTGGAAGTCAACAACTGCATCCACCGACATGTGACAACGCATAGCTCTAGATTCCCGACCCGGACCACCACGTACACAACAAGCTGACAAGCAACGCCAGCATTCAGCACCTAACATATAAAGCCCGAACCTCTCTATATGCAACAGCCCAGCAGCAACCACCACCACCACGAATGATGGCACACCTAGCCCCGCACCTACACCAACAGACCGCCGCCATCTTCTCGCCGTCGGTGGCCCGCGCCGCCGCCTCGACCGCCAAGGACTGGTCGTACGTCGACGAGTGGCTGCGCCGCAAATACGCCGGGTCGTCGTCATCGCCACCGCAGTTCGAGCGCAACCCCGAGACCCTCAAGGCCCTGCTGGCTCTCGTGGCCGCCAACGAGGCGGCCGACGAGTCGCGCGACCAGCTGGCTCGGCTCGAGGACGCCGCGCTGGACGAGGTGCGCGCCGCTCAACGTCGTCAGCATCAAAAACAACAACAGCAAGCAACAGCGACGGAGGGGAGCGGTGACGATGGACACGTCGACGGCGAGCAGATAGCCGATTCCATCCTAGACGCGCTCGAAGACGGCTTGAGCCGCGAGGGGCAGACGGCACTGGACGCCATGGCGCAGACGGCGCTGGAGCTGGGGGAGGCGTGCCCGACGCCCGAAGGGCTGGGGGCGACGTTCGTCGAGCTGCAGGGGAGGGCGATGGGGGCCGAGGAGACGGCGCGGCGCTCGGCGCTACTAACAAAATACCTGGCGGAAGCGGGCGCGCGCACCGAGGCGCTGCTGGCGCGCCTGCGCGACAGCGGGGACGGAGAGTATGCGCTGGACCCGGACCTCGCGCGGCGCAACCTCGAGCTGCAGCGCGCCGTCAAGGCCGCGGCTGCGAGGCTGCCCGAGATGAGACAGCAGGTCGACGCCGCCGAGAGGGCCGCGGGCGGGCCGCCCAACGTCACCGTCGACGATATCCGAGAGGACGAGGAAGAGTACATGGAGCTGTTGGCCAAGAAGCGGGATCTCGACGCCCGTGTTAAGGTCTTCGCCGGCTTGCCGCCCGACATCCAGGCCGCGCGACAGGAACTGGAGGCTTTGCGCACCGAACTCCGACGCTTGACCGAACTACGGGATGCCAACTTCGAGAGCCTAGTCGAACGCGAGAGCCCCGTCAAGACCCGAAGAAGACCCTGATCGACCTGGAAGGCCGTCGCTTAAGCGAGGACATATACCCATCACGTTCGGGCTACTACTTCAGAATCGTCGCCAGGGTTTGCGCTGAGTTTCCATTATATGTGCCTCCCCTATGAAACGCCGTACATACTATCTCTATTACAATGCTCAGGGTATTCCGCTATGATACTCCGATATTGCTCGTGAAAGCAGTAATGTACCACTGTTACCAAACGCTGCAGTTGAATCCATCTTACCGTAGCCGATTGTGCTTTCGATAGTCATCGAACTTGACGCCATGGACGGATACCCGCCGACATGGTGGAATATGGCTTCATCTACCAGAGGGGGGCGCTAGCCCTGCGATCTCCTGTTCCGGCCGGAGACGGCACCTCCGAGTCTACCGAACTGCCTGCCTAGGCCAGTGCTTCGTTTTTGCGCCGCCGCTGGTTGTGGTGCAGCCTCTTTCTGTGGAACTGGTGGCCCCGTCGCTGCTCGCGACGGCGGCTCCTTTCCGCCGGCATCAGCGGCGCCGTCGGCGAGTCGCAGGCCGCTGAGATCCGGTACGTCATCGGGGCTACCGCCGCTCATCAATCGTTGCGCCCGCCTCGCCTTGTCTTGCACGCTCCTGAACTTCTCCAGCAGCTGGTCCCACCTGATGATGCTTTCTTCCCGACCCTTCACACCCAGCCGATTTGGACGATCATAATTCGACGCGGCAGGTGCAGTGACAGAACTGGACGAGGAAGCATGAGTGTCATGAATGCTTTTGGAACGGGCGTTGTGGTTATGGAAGGAAGAGACAGTCTCTGCCACCGAGCCTTGTCGGTTTTGGGACGGGGATGCAGCGGGAGGCTGTACATACGGTCTTGGTGCGATATGCAAGTATCCTATCGAGCTCACGCTGTTTAAACGATTCTTCAAAGCAGCAAATGCAGACGATTGTGGCAAAAGCATCAAAAGCCCATACAGGCACTTATACAAGTAGGGGTACTTCTCAGGTTCAAGGAGTTGAAGGCGCAGATCTGGCTAAGACATTAGACTCTGTATGCCAATAAGTGGTCGACTCACATGTAAACACCGGGGACTCGATCAGTTGAACGAGTTTGTCGATCTGGATGAGGATGTTGACTGTCATCTCGAGTTCGGCACTGCAGCCATTAGCAGGTGCTTGGTCGGTCAAAGATCTCGAGTACCCTACAAGATTTGCAGGAGATGGTACGCAGCCTCGTATGCTTGCGCCAGCAGGCATAGCGAGAAAGTCGCGACGGCGTTATAGCACCAGGAGCGAAACAGCGCCACGAAGAAGACCTGGCCGTCCTGTTACAGTGTCAGTATGGCGGACCCAATGCATAAGCGGGCGAGGCGTACCTTTGTCTCTAGGTTTCTCAGTCGCTTCCTGAGATCAGCTAGTTCCGGCGCGGTGATGAGGTTGTTGTTGAGATTCTGCACCATGATGCTGGCGAATTCGAGATCCTCCTCCTTCTCAATAGTTTCGGCCAAGGTGCGGTAGATCCGCTCAGGACTTAGGCTCATACATAATTGACGTATAATGAGGTTCCCTCTCGTCTCTAGTAGTCTCCTGTCCGTCGAGAATAGCTGTAACAGACTGAGCATGAAGTTTGAGAAATAGTCATCCTCGCTATTCTTGGATATCTGCGATAGAAGTTGCAAGTCCTTGGTCACTACAGCCTCTGCCGGGTCCGAAAGAGTCTTCAGCAGGGCCGGAAAAGTGCCGTCATTGAACGCAACGATCTTGCGCGGCGCCTTGCGGTGCAGCATGATGAGCCATGTTAAGGCCGCAACACGCGTTTCTTCATGGTCGTTCAAGAATAGCAAGGTCAAAGAATTTACGGCGGCGGCGTAGTCGAGATCGGCGGCGGAATGTTCCGACGGTACCTGCGTTGGAAAGGAAAGAGGCTGAGCTGGTGTAGGACTGCGCAAGTCTACATCGCGTGCACTCGACAGGGAGGCCCGTGTGCTAGACGTCCCATCCGGACGCTCGGTGTTGAGCGATGTCTGCACGCGAGACGGCGGTTGGCTCTGCTGCGATTCGGTCTCATCCGTAAGAGAAACGATATAGTCCATCAGCGAAGTGTTGACCCTAGCGGCGGCCTGGCGAATTGGTTCAACCCCACTGGCCATTGCAGGGAGTAGGTGTGCTAGTATCTTGGGCGTAAAAGGCAGGACTTCCTCGGGGCAGATGTCTAAGAAGGACACTATCCACCGCAGGCTCTCTAGAAGGCTATCTTCCTCTGGGAGATGTTAGGGCGGTACGCCGTAAGAGCGCGAGTTAGGTCACTTGCCTAGAGGAGAATCGAGAGTGGCGGTCAAGATCTCGAGAATGGCTTTGAAGTTTATCTGGACATCTTGACCGGGAATCCAATCGTCTTCGCTACTAACGTCTTCATCGTCTTCCTCATTCGCTGTCGTAGATCCGGCTTCGTCAATCTCGTCGGGCGCGAGCTGCACACTGCCGCTATCGACGGATTCCTCCCGCTTTCTTTTCCCATCACCTTTTGATTTCTTGCTCTCAGCGATCCCCTTCTTGATCCGCGATATGCGCTTGATCTCGTTCAAGAATCGCTCAAGGCAGGTCTTGGTGGTCGCATGGACATCCCTATTGTTGCCGCTAAGAAACTTCAACAGGCCGCCAAGGAATTCCGGCAGATAGGTCACCAATTCCAGGTCAGGAATGGAATCGAGGAGCATAATCCAGCCGACTAAAAATGTCCGCGTGAAAGGATTGATTGCGCCGATCCTATCTTTAAGCAAGGGGATGAACTTAGGGAGAGAAAAAGCCGTAGGAGGGTCTGGCTGGTCGTCCGGGCCGTCCGGGTCCTTGGCTTCCAGGACGGAAACGTAAGTAGCCGCGGATTCGGCGACGATGTCCTTGATGAGGCGATCGAGTAGTTCTGCACCATTTTTGACCGATAATTCGGAATCTGCCCCTAACTACGGAGCGGGTTAATGCAACAGGCGGCTTGGAACGGGGTTGACACCGCGGATGATGACGCACCTTGCAGAGAACATCAAATATGTGGTTAAAATATCTGAGAATTTCTCCTTTCGCAACCTTCGCGATGTTGTACATAGATTCACACGCGTAGTAGCGAACCCGAGCATCTTGGTCGACGAAGCAGGCCAATACAGGTGGGACTATGATCTCAAGGTACCTCGGTAATTCCTAGGGGGCAAGTCAACATGAGCGCGGCTCGTCTCTCCGGGGAGATGGTAGAGCTTGACATACCGGACCCAGAGCAATAGCAGCCGCAGCCAGGCCAATCAAGCCCCCATTGCGGGCATGTGGTTGATGCACCGCATAAGCGTACTCGTTACATAGCTGTTCAAGAATGGCCTGGATCCTGGGGAAGTCCTTGGCTGCGACGAGTTCACGGATTTGCCGTTCAAGGCTACATAGACCTCGTAAGTTCCGTGTTCGACTACTAAGTGGGGGGGTTCGGTGAGGACATACTCAAGCGCTCCTATCTTACGCTTGTCATACAGCCTATCGTTGAGGAAACGCACGACATTGGGCTCCATGGCTGCGTCGTCGGCTTTATCCCACAGGCAGCCGACTACTCATAGGGCGAAACGGTTGGCATGAAAGACGACTATACGCGCTGGCTGTGATGATGAGGGAAAGCCTGGATTAGATAGACACTGTGACTGACGATTCAGCGCGTTTACCCAGTAGATGGATTGCGGGGATGAAGTGAGGTTCTAAGTTACCTAGTCCAGTAGCCTTCAACTTTCAACTAGCGCTCTGCAGCTAAACACCTAATGAAAGTTGAGTTACTTAAACACGGCTCCTACTTATTTTTCGGTAACTCAGGTGTGGCTTGTGCCTTCGTAGCCTTACTTTACACAAGTCCGCTCTGCGTATTCTGTTAGCCAGCTCACTGGAGACTCCCCAAGAGCAACAACTTTATATAGATGTCGCTGATGGGCACGGGCAGCACCTGACCCTCAACAACAATACAACATCTACAACAGATAGCACTATGACATCAGAGCCTCGAGCACCAACAACCGATGGCGAGCGTGGAGGCAGCCGCCAATGGCGACCGAATGATTCCCTAATAAGCTCTTCGTACTTGCTCTAGGCATGCAACCCACCTGCAGGAATGCCCGAGGCTGAATGGTGCACTGAATGCATGAAAAAAGGCATAGACTGGACCCTTGCCAACAAATACTTTCCCGATTATGGAAACACTGAAGTGGAGTTATTTTTTACCGAGTTCCGTGGGATCTTTCAACTGATTTCCGGCTACCTTTGTACTTCATTACTTCTTGTACGTAACTCCTTTCTTTTACTTCTTATAGTCACAGATTCAGCCAATTCAACAGGCCTGCAGGTCATAGTAATATGACTTGCTTCTTTTGTCATTTGAAGGGGCCGGGTGGAATGACTTATAGAGTCTTCTAGGCAGAATCCGCCCATGATCCACTCCTATAAATTTGCATAGGTCCATGTCTGTCTGATATCAGTAATATTTGCTAGCCGACGGTTCTTGCTCGATGACTTTAGCCCTTCGGCGATTTTCAACATGGTAATTGCAATATGTGAGAAAACAGGGAACATGAGCGGGTTGAATCAACAATTACAGACCATTCTAGTCAGGACACACAATCTGGCCATGGCAGCATGGGCCGAGATCATCTCCGCGTCTCGAGTCAGCCCCAGCACAGTCTTGCAGATAGGTGGTGTGACACCGAGATGCTTGTTACTGCGAGGACCGTCGAACGCTCGAAGCCGCATGGCCGAAACATTCCAGAACGACACCGCCAGATTCGCCTTATCTTCTGTGGATCACAGCGTTTCTCGTCTTTCGGCTCTCTCCGCCCGTTCTCTAACGTCGCTTCAAGACCTTGCATGTGCCCCCATTCCCGGAACATGGGTATATGCAGGGCTTACACATCTTAAGTCATCCCGTCGCGTAACATCATTGCGACTTGATTTAAGTGGTGCCCGAGTGCGGCTTGCTCGTATGCAGCCCATATGGTTCCAAGTTCTCCGGAGAACGCTCCGTGTCTCCCGTAGAGAGGAAGTCCACTTGTGATTAGGGTACCTATGCATATCTATCTCTTTATGGTCCGACGACGGAAGCTCACCGGCCAGCTCTTGATATCTCTTTGCCCTTCTGCTACCTGCCTTAGGTAGTTAGAACGAGCTGGATAAGCCTCTAATAACGTGGTAAAGACGTCGCTTATCCCATCACGGCGCCAGCTCAGGAGACATCACAACTATAAAAGTCGCTTCTAGGCCGTTTTGATTATTGGCTTCCAATATGGTGATACTCAAGACCAGTTGCCCGGGGAGAAGATCCCAAGTCTATCGTCATGCTACGTCTTTTCAGCTTCGTTTCTTCTATAGCCCTGGCCTCTGCGGCTAAGCGTCCCAGGCTGGTTGACGGCGCATTTATCGTTGAGTTGTCAAATGAAGCAGACGGAACTGGGATCATGGGGCGAAGCCTCGACCAGCATGCTGAATTCCACAGGCGGGCGGCGGAATCCTCCCTTGAGTATACTGTCGCCCATGAGTACCGTTCTCCGGGCACTTACGTTGGCTTGTCTATCCGAGTGGCCGAGAATGGCGACTCTGAAGCCATAGCAGCTCACCTCAGCGAGTTTCCCGGGGTTGTGTCAGTCAATCCCGTATACGAGATGTTCTTACCGGAACCTATCATCGGCGAGTTTTCAGCAGCGGAACCTTTCCGGTCATATTCCAACCCTCCATTAATGCCAAATGCAGTGCCCAAGCCCGGCGAGAACTTGGCATCGACACTAGAGATGGCTGGTGTAGACAAGTTGCACAATCTAGGTATCAAAGGCAAGGGCATCAAGATCGGCATCGTCGACACAGGTGTCGATTATCGGCACCCGGCTCTCGGGGGAGGATTTGGCCCTGGTTATAAAATTGCTGGAGGCTGGTCGTGGCTCTCTGTCGTATGTGACGAATATCTCATCACACAAGAAACCACGTTAACAAGATAGCAGAGTGCTCGTTTTCTTCCAAGACCCTCTATCCTACTTCCTATGCCGTTCGGCTGTCCATGTGGACCTGTTGGGATAGAAGAGTTTAAGGGTGATAAATCTCCTAGTTCAGCAATAAACCCTAACACGTAACAGGATAACGGAACCGCCGTTGAAAATGGTGACTTCCTGAGCTCTTGTTACGGAGCAGGACATGGCACACATGTTGCCGGTAACTAAATCACGAAGCACTCTCTTTCTATGCTACTCTAGCTAACAACCGCTGGTAGGAATTGTCGGCATGGATGCGCTCCCAGATGGGGACAGAACGTTAAACATATCCGGCGTCGCTCCGGAAGCTACACTGTACATATACAAAGTATTCGATTGCCAATTGAACGGCGAGACGACTGACCGCGTCATGGCAGCAATGCTTAGAGCACAGGCTGATGGCGTCGATATCATCAGCATGTCGCTCAGTATCCAGGAGTCATGGCAAAGTGGAAGGGATCCGTTAGCTACGGTTGCCGGCCGCCTCGTTGACGCCGGAATTGCTGTAATCGTCGCCCAGGGTAATGCGGGCAGTGGAAGCAAGTATGCTCCTCAGTTATACCGCACATCTACTCCTGCGGAGCTTCCAACAATTATCTCCGTTGGCTCGATTACGAACAACCACTTCCCGCTTGTCTACACTCTTACTGATTCTCGAGGGGACACGATACCTTATGGTGCACTGTGGCCTATTGAATCCCCTGGCGGATTAGGGGTCTATCTTCTTGAAGACGGCTGCGCATCCTCCAGCGTATGGCAGGACGCTGTGTCGTTTCTGGAAGACCAAGGCAGGCTGAACACAACAATCATCGCCTTTCCGGTGACCGATCGCTGCCGATATACTAGCGCCAGATCTTGCTGCTCTGGAAACAGCGGCCCCAAGTACATGATGGGCCTCCACGCCGACACATCGGACCCCTATCTTGTAGACTACGAGGTGGCATCCACAGGGTTTTTCGACGATGGCACCGTTCATTATATAGCGGTGAATGCGAATGACAGCACGACGCTCCTTTCAAACTTGGAGACTTCTGGCGCAAACCAATATAGGCTTTTCTTCAACGATTCCTCATATTCCAGCCCCGCAATGTACGTCGGCGGAAAGATGGACTATTTCTCGAGTTTCGGGCCCAACTACTTGACTTACGACTTGAAGCCGCAGATTTCCGCCCCGGGCGGAAAGATACTGTCAACATGGCCGCTGGGAAAACAGGGGTATTATACTATCCTCTCGGGTACTTCCATGGCAACACCCTTCGTGAGCGGATGTTACGCCCTGGTTAAGTCACAATTTCCCAATTTGTCGGTAGCGGAGATCCTGTCGTTGCTGCAATCGACTTCGAATCCTGTCAACTGGGTTTATAATGACACTATGGTAGCCGGGACGTTCCAACAAGGTGCTGGCTTGGTAAATGCCTACGATGCCGTTTTCTATCAGAGTCGCGTATCTCCGGGCCAGCTGCTTGTGAGTGATAATGATCGTACTACCTACGGAGCTGTTAATATTACTATCGAGAACCTCTCGGACTCGCCCAAGACCTACGCTTTATCCCACCTAGGGGCCTCCTACTCCGAGCCCAACCCGCCCAATAATCCGTTCTTCCAGCAAGAGAATCAGCTCCCCATCTATGGGTCCGCCGAGTTCGAGTCGCCAACGGTGGCGCTCGCAGCAGGGCAATCGACCGTCGTCTCCTTCAAGATCCTGCCGCCCGCCTCTGGCGTCAAGCCCGGCGAACTGCCAGTATTCGGGGGCTTCATAACAGTAGCTAGCAGCGACGAAGAGCTAACCGTGCCCTACTCAGGACCCCCTTACTCCCTCTACAACGCCGAGTACTTCACCGTCTCCAACAGCACGCCCACAAACGTAATGCCGAGCCTCTCCTACGAGTTCCCGGACGGATGGCATATCAACACGGACCTGCTCGAGGTCAACGCGTCGCTCCCGTACCGCTCCGTCCTCAGCCGCGAGCAGTTCACGCGCGGATTCCGCGTCGACCTCGTGCCGGCAAACATCAGCATAGAACCGAATCTATACGGTTTCGACCCCGCCGTGGCGCACGAGTACCGGCCCTCGGCCGCGGCGGCCCCCGCGTCGGTGTTCGGCCTCCCGTCCTACGGTACGCTGCTCAACGTGACCCAGTTACTGAACCCATCAACAATTAACTGGCCGTCCGGGACCGGCGTCACGGCTACCCTACCCAACGGGACCGTGTACTCGCCGGGGCCTGGCGACTACCGCTGGCTTGCGAGCGTGTTGCGGTGGGGCGGCGATCCGCACCTGTTGGAGGATCACGAGACGTGGCTGTCGGCCGTTATCAGACTTGTGAATGGGCCTGTGGATATCCCGACTGGTGCCTGAAGGGTGGTTGAACAAACTGGTTAGGATACAGCGGGGAGGATCCGGTTCTCATCCACTGACGGATTGTTGGAGGTAAGAGGTTGTAACACATGAAAATATACAGGCCCGACGTACGTACGTAATGCGCTGGTGGAGGTGTTAGAGTCATTATGCCACTGCCCGCCTCTATTAGTGTCCTTAACGGGGGTAAAGAAATAAAACAATCTCAAACGCTCAATAGGTAATAGGCCACCAGAAGCTATGTCTTAGTAGAGAGCTAACAAAGGAGTGGCAACCATGTTACGGGTAGCTTCACTTGAGCACGGCCATGTGATCGTGCAGGTCATTCATAGCTCAACGGCACTCTCAGCAGTTAAACAGGACATTAGACACAGGCGTAAGATCGTTGAACTCTCAGAGCGGCCTCGAGATTTATGGGCCCGGACTTGGTGATATGCCATTCGCAAGACGCAACAACAATATCAGACGAGAATTAATAACCTGGGATAATGGGGTATTGTGATTGTAAAAGCAATGCCGCTACTATTTTCTTTAGACATGGCCTGTCATGGTCTTGAATGCTTTGTAGCAGGTCTGCTGGCTGTTGTGTTATTTAATGCCTGGTATTTTTTGACTCAGTTCCAACGATCCGAAATATTCGCAGCTTATCGAGGCATCCTACAATGTAAAGAGGGGCAAACCTTCGTGTTGAGATACTAGATTTCCTTTGCTTGAAACAAGAGTGGATGGTTGAGACTACTGGTCCCAGCGTCTGCTTAATGTGGCTGGGGAGCCACCGACCGTCCGATGGTACAGGTTGATACTCAAAACGGTCGATCTACAGAACAGGGTCAGTTCGCGGAGTTTTGCTAAGGTGTGCACTGCGGATAATATGTTTCGGCTCTGAGTTCCCTCCTATCATAGCCTACGGTCGACTCTCCTCTCCTTGTCATAGAAACCTTGTCAATTCCAGGGCCTCGGGCTCCGGGGAGATGCCACGGCGAGCGCTGTCGACTAAGTGCCACCCAGCCATTTTGTATAGCCCCTTGGAAGGACCAAGAACTTCCACGCTACTGGTTTGCCAGGGCCTTGGGAAGTAGGCACGGCTCTGTTAGCTTACTCTATATATGTGGAAGTATACGACATGTCACATCTCTTCCTCAACTTTCCGACACGCCTGCTCGCCTTTTTGCATCGCATGCCATGCCTCTCTTGATGGCAACTCGAGGGCACGCCTTGGACTAGATTACGCATCTCGCTATGCTGGCGTCGCAAGCGCAGATCTACATCTCCAGACGTATGATACTGTCCTTCTCCCCAAACCGATACCCCAAGTGATCGTACACATCGACAAGTCGTCAGGGACAATCAGAGGCAGAATTGACTTCACTTCACAGCTGGAGCTAACCGACCCCGGACACGCCCCAGCGGCACCGAGGAACCGAATGATCATCATGAAACTGTCAGTACACCCAATTCTATAAGCGTACGGGACGGACCGCGTAGTCAATCCAAGCTAGGACCGACATACCCCCGGAGTTCCATCACTTGTCAGTACCCGCGTTATAACTCGCATTATATAGCATGAGCGTGACGTATATGTCGTGGCTCCTTGTCGCATTAGCTTCGATCCGGTACCAGTGGTTTTAGATCCGGTATTGGTAGTTCTAGATAAGCGCACACGATCATCCCGGTCGATCCCCTGGACCCTTACCCTGACTTGTGGATCGGCTGTCCTGAGAATAGTGGAATGATAAATACCACCCTCACTTTCTCATGCCCAACCTCCACCAAATGTGGGATACTGCGGTCCGGCGATGGCGAGTCCTACCACACAAGAATAACGAATAAAAAGCAAGTTTAAGCTTGGCGCCATGTAACAGTGGCGTCGAAGATGTGAGACATGCACCGCACGTTCTAGATGGCCTTCCCCTATGCCGCAAGGAAGTGGGAGAAGCCCCCGTGGGGCCCGTTACGCTTTCTCAGGACGGCTGCTCAATACGTTCGACACCTGGGGCGTACAACACAGCCGATATTGATATGGTAATGGTCATTGTGCGCTTGTTGCCACATGGGCGGGTTCCTCGGGCCGCACACACGACCACCAATCATCCATGCTGAACCTGAAGAAACCACCATGATGCTGTCCCATATGGCTGGCGCCCCAATGGGATCGAAGTCCGACTCTCCTAGCCTCTTTCGCAGGCAAGACCGTATTCGTCCTTCCGTAACCAAAACATAGCCTCGACTATCGCACACGCACGTTGTTCTACACACCGGATCCGTGGACTGAAGCCCCGTAGGGGAGAGCGTCGCCACCCAAACAAACATGTAATCACTTTACCCGCCTATTATCCTTTTGGGCGCTCGGGTCGCCTTTGCGCCATGGCCCGTCCACGCCGCTTCCAGCTCGATCTCTGTTGTTCCGGGCAGCGAGGTCCGCACGCTTCGCGAATGGGTCCTTTCGTATTTCTCGCGTCAGCTCCACGTCAGGTAGACAGACAGAGAGCGGATCCTCGGCATGATGAATGGATGGTGGCTTACTTACCTTCTTCCCGCGGGCATCGGCGATGCGCTTCGCCGCCTTCTCGTCCATCTTGCCTGAACCCATCGCGAGACAGAGGTAGTAAACGGGGTGGTTTGGTCGAGTGTCAGAGAGCGAAACACGAAAACACAAAGTCTCGTCGTGTCCAACGCGCTTAGACGGACGCTATATAAGTTTATTTGTGATGCAAATATTGAGACGAGGCTCTGCCTTCGCAGTGGTGGAGACGATGACCTAGATATATGACAGCCATACTTTCTTTGGTCGCCTCTGAGCTCCTATTAATTTGCTTTTCCCATTCACCGGGGACCACCCTACACCAAGCCGTGGGATTCCATTCTCTCGTCCAGTCCCAGGTCGAGGTAGTCATATCGTGAGTTGACTCGCCGGGAGCCGACATGCCCGGCCAATCTCGAAAGCAGATTGCCGCTCCCGCCATCGAAGGCAGTCTTATAGGATGCCTCGGGCCTTGCTGGAGCGTCAGGCTTAGATCCGGCTTGCATCCGTAGTCCCTTTTCCACATCGGTAGGCGCTGCAGAATCGGCCACGTTTGTTAATCCGCTCCTCATGGGACATGCAATATTGAACTAGGCAAGGCCGTGTACCTAGCCACCTTATCCAAACCGCAGGTAACTCCAATTGATGATACCCGTGCGATATGGCCTCTCTACTCGGGTTAGCTGTCAAATAGGTGTGAGCTACGAAGATAACAAGTGCTTTGTTGAAAACATGGATAATCCAGGTAAGGAGAGCGCCTCGTAATGGTGTGCTGCGGTCAGCCGCAACGAGCAAGCATCCAATGTGGCGCCGCAGAATAAAGGTGAACCAGACGCTAGTTTCAGACTGAATGATCCGAAAGTAGCGGCGAGGAGAAACTTTTTTTTTTTTTTTTGGAATGGCGTGCCCGTAAACTTATGAGCCGACTCTTCCTATACCATAGTAAGGTTAGCCGTAAAGTCGACCTTCCACGATCGCCGCCCCATTCTACACTGTATATACGGTCGGGATGTTGCTAGGTTCTACTGTTACTCTAATTTCTAATCGAGGGCGTACACTGTCGATTCACGTTTCATTTGGGTAACTAGGTAGTCAGCCTGTATGTTAAGGCGCCGGATCATTAAGAGTCCTTGCCGAGTTTCAGTAGCTGAACTCATGCAATATGGCCTCTCTTATAATTGGGCCTACTCGACGTGATCCAGACTAGTTGCCCGATCCAAGCCATTTAACCCCCAACCATGCCGTGCCAGCTATGAGGTCACTGGCGGATGTTTGGCGAGTGATAGAGCGTGCAGATCTCTCAGGATGCGGCATGACAGGTGTGATTGATGCAAAAGGTGAAATCATGTATTACATTATGGCCGGACGGATGTATTCCATACCTATTCATTATCAAGCCCTCAATGGCTGTGTAAATGGAGCGGATCGCCGCTCTCGGCAACCACTTGCTGACATTTCGCTAGGATTGCGGCTTGCCTTGAGACCTCCGCTAGCGTACCAACCACACGCTTGTTGCCGTCATAGAAACCGTACAGCGCATACGGAATGCCCACTTCGTTGCAGAACTCTTGGACAAGATTCTGCGCGCGGCGGAGATTATGCCGCGGCATGCGGGGGTATAGGTGGTGGATGACCTGGAACTGCAGGCCGCCATGGAAGAAATCAAGCCACTGGGGGCAATCAACATCCATCGTCGTGCGGAGCATCTTCTGGGGGAAGGACTCATGAGGTCCAAGCTCAGACGTGCTCATAGCGAAGTGAGAGAGACAGATCTGCGCGTGAAGGGGCATGGTGACCATGTGGCTGACCATGACAAAGACGAATCGGTCCCACGCGGTGGGGATCGACTTATAAACGAGGAAATAGCCGAACCAGGTCCAGAAAACCACCTGGCCGGTAATTTCGAAGTACCTATGCCACCACGCCGGACCCTTCCGCGGGGGATGGGGCCCAAGGAGATACTCCCAGGATAGGCGGTAAAGGTTGAAGCGGCCAAAAGCAAGCAATATGTAGTACGAGTACGCCTGGATCTTGAGCATGACTTTGGCCAGGGCATCGTATTCCATGATACGATCGTAGTAGGTGGATCGTAGGTTACTGAGGAAACGATGTGAAACTGCAAGAAAAGGCATATGCTCGATATCGGGGTCATGTTCGGGGGAATTGGTGACAATGTGATGGACGTTATGGTTTCTCTTCCACCACCCGAGGGACAAGCCGCCCAAGAAGTCAGCAATGATCATACCGATTACGCTATCGGTATGGAAACCGTGAGTGATTCCCATGTGACCGGCATCGTGGGCTGTGAAGACGAGCTGATGCCAAAACGCACCGAGGCAAGCCGCACTCAAGGCGTACCAATCCCATCGCAGGAAAAGAAGCATGAGGCCGAATAGGAGAGAATACCGACTGCACTCAATAGCATATGCTCGGTAATTGCAATTGTACAGGCCCTCGGCCCTGACACGCTCGTCCAAAAGCCGGTATTTGGCGACTATGGCATCTTGAGTGGCATGGTCCAAGGAGGGGTACTTCTCCAGGTCGAGACTGATCTTCTTCTTGGTGACGGTGTCGAGGTACGCCATTCCGTCGTCCTCATCAACAGACGAATTGGACGAGACAGACGTTGACCGTTGCGTTGCTCCGGCGGCATGTCGACCGCGCAAGACGGAATCCTCTCCATCGAATATAGGTGAGACCGGGGAAGGGTCACGGGAGCTGGAATTGCTTGCAGTAGCTGTCGGCTGGGTTTCGCATTCTTCGCCGTCGGTGTTATCCGATACGGCCCGGAACTTGCCTCCCTGGATGGGGGGGATGAAGTTCTTCCATCTGCCTTCGATGCGGCCAATACGATAGCGGTTCATCTGCTGTAATGCCTGGGCAGAGTGGAGACTGGTATCGCAGCATGTCAGGAACTCTGACCTTCAAGAAGACATGCGAACAGAAGAACAGAAGGGGTTGTACACACGCGGTGACCTCGTCGGTGGCGTCTCGACCAACCATATGCATGATGGACTTTTCACCACCGGGATGGTAGGGGAGCCAAGCATCTGCCTTGATCACATATTGATTGAGGATGAAAAGCTTCCTTCCATCCGCAATCGATCCCTCTATCTCCCTCCGAGATAGCAATGGGTACGTCTTCTCGCCCATCGTTGGCTATCTCCTCCTTTCTCCCGTCTCGGCGGAGTTCAAACGAGAGATAGGGGGCTTGGGTCAGTTGAGGTTACTTCTCAAAGCAAGCCAGTCAAGGGAAGTCGATTGATTGTTTGCTTCTTAGGCTACCATCGGGAGAACATGAGGGGAAGCACTGGTAACAACACAGGACGCTTCGGTGCCCTTGAAGAGCAGAAAGTAGCAGCCGGAGGCGGGCAGGTGGAGGTACTTCGAGAGTGGCGTGGGAGTTTACTGTAGTTTTGGTTCCTGAATCCCAAATCTTAATTAGGCGAATACTTGTACCAAACACAACTCGCAGGGGTATTTTCAGTTAGTTACCCCCACCGCCCCACATCAGTCCATAGATAACTAGGACGTATACTCCCATACGTTTTATACGCAGAAATACCTCCATCAATTCCTTTGCTATTTCCTGCCGCTCTCAAAGTAAGGCTTTATCCTATCCCATTATGCCAGTGCTAACGTAACCAAAAAATTTCCAGGAATGGCATGCCAGGCCTTAAATATAGCCATATGCAGTTCTCCCTTTGTTCATGGTCGCAAATTATATTTCTTTTCTCTATAAGACTTTATGGACAATTGTTGCTAATAATTGCGCTAATGTTATTTTTTACATAAATTGTATTGGAGGCTACATCCTGACTGTATTTAGGAAGTAGTCGGCGGGTGGATGTAACTAACTGAAAATACCCCTGCGAGTTGTACCTAGTGTAGCGGTGAATTGTAACCCCCTTGCAGCACGCTAACGAGCTTAAGTTTGGAACCAATTAAATCCGAGCATCAGCCCGCTTAAGGCGTGGAATCTGTTGTACCGCGAAGGTACGTGTGCTAATATCGCGTCACTTGATATTGCCGATAAGGGCATATATCATGTTCTCCAACTCTTCCAATGCGAATACCGTATCGTTGATGGCTTCATAAACATGCGATGCCCCATGACGCGACATGCAAGCTGAAATGGCGTCGAAACGATCCGATGGCATCGAATGTGACAATATTTTGATCGCTTTGGCAGTCTACCCTAAGCGAAGAGTTTTACTCTTCAGGGGTTTACAGTTGGTCAGATCATTTAAGTGGACTTGCTGTTCATAGCTGTTGAGGAAACGGCGGACAAGAAAAGGCGAAACTGGGGGTATTCACCGTTGGCCAGGCTTGATGGTGGGATGCTAAGTAGGATGTGTAGGTAGTATAGTGACACAAGAACCAGTCATAAGTCCCTCCGCCACGGTGCCCGTCAAACTTGCTTCCCGCGCCGCCTGCACTTGCCAACAGAGACGACAAACTCGAAAGAGAGGGGACGATATATAACCTTTAACTCCTATCTTTACACCCCAACCGCCGTGCGTGATATCCTGGACCACGAGTTTGTCGACTCTTCTCAGTATTCCTGTATCTATCTTCTTCCTCCCTCCCCCGCTCACCACTCATCCACATCTCACCCACTCACTCACATCCAAGCATCATCACGTCGACCGATCCCTACCCCTAGACGCCTGACTTCCTCCTCATCCATCCAATGTATTGCCGGTGCGCCGCCCGACACTCCGGCCGCCCGGAGTCTCACGGGAACTTCTTCGGCTGCGACTTCGTGGTGGCCACTACTAACTGCTGCGGCTCGCAGCAGCCGTATTGCCCGCGCCATCATTATCGACAGCACAGCTGCGGCAGTAAGCTTCACTCCCCTGGAAACGAAATCCCTCTTGCTTTATTTCTTTTCTTCTAAAGGTGACGAATATAAGGAGATCTAGGTCTCGACCGCACGCACAGTGGAAGCCGTCCTCCCTGTATTTTGTAAGTGAATGAACCCTCGCCTCGGTCTCTCCCCCTCCCTTTGTCTCTAATACCCGTCCTTCACCTATAATACCCCCCCTCCCCCCCCTTTTTCAGGCCAGATTCAACCTCCCTCCTCCCGAAACACCACACCCGTGACGGAGCTCACCATCAAACCCCAACTTAGAAACAACAATGGCCCCCTATATCTGAACGGGACCCACACGCATGCGGCGTCGTGCGTATCGTGTCCCTGTGCCGCCGCTGTGTGCTTATACCACCAGGCCCAGGCTCCCTACCATGCCTGCGTCGACGCCCTGCCGCCCTACTGCGGCGGCCGGAGATCGGAAGACTACTTCTCCTCCCCACCCCCGCGCTTCTGGTTCGACGTCTACGGCGTGCCGTGGACCCCGGTCCTCCCGGACGGGGGTTGCCGCGGCGGCAGCCTTGTCGGAGGTAGTGGTGGAGGTGGTGCGGTACGTAGGAGGGTCGCTAATTTTTGATCGGAGGCTTATGGCGGGAGAAGCTAGCACGGTGTGAAAAGAGATTTCCGGTGTGGTCTTTGAATGCGAGGAGAGAGGGGGTTGTGTCATGGCTTCCTTTTATTGGTTAGTTTACCTAACTAGTCCGTTATTGGTATTACTAGGAAGGGGGTTTTCAGGAGATAGTATCAAGTAAATGTGAATTATGCCTACGGTTCTGACTGTTTGTCTCTCAATGTCGTCTCGGAGCTGTATTCTTATTGACGCATAGACTCAGCCGCAGATGTCTCGCACATAATCTCGACTATGCCTAATAGTATGTCCGCCACATCCATCTGATGACAAATATGATGACACCGAGATGAGATCGAAGACTTAGGCAGTTTAAGTGGCGCAGGGCGTACAGACTGACATCGGTGAATACTCAAGAAATTCGAACTCTTTATTGCGCCGCAGAAGTCCTGATTAGTATAGTGACGGGAGGCACGACGCAGGGATGGTCATCTCTTATTTGCTTTCTTAATTCAAGGCTGTATTCAGTGGTATACCAAGCCGCATAATATCTGAATACAAATATTGCAGGATAGTCTTAACTCAAGCACCTTCTCACACCCCTCGTAGATGAGCTGTGTGGCAGAGCTGGCAAAGAGCTTGAAACTGTTAAGGGGTGTCAGTGAAAGACCCAACGCCTAGCACCACATACCAGACTGATAAGAAGTAGGAACACATAGGAATTCGGCGACAACATAAGTCTTAATTCAACCTTCTCACCGTAAGAGAAGGCGCTCAATCATGCCGCCAGTTGGTTTCCGCTCGTTTAAACCCCATTACCAGCTCAGGTTGTAGGTCGGCAAATAGAATCCTTCAACCAGAAGTCCTAGTGCTTGGCATTCAGGGAGTCAGATAATGTCATATGCGTCGTATAGAAAGTCTATATAGACGCATATTGGAGGCGGCGTGACTTGAATTATAAAAGCCCACATCCATTACAGCCTGCGTAATAGCAACCTCTTTAAGTTACCATCCCAGCGTAATAGGTACAACCTTCCTGGACTTCCCTTCGAGCATAGTGGCCCGCTTTGATACTCATTGGGTCTCGTACTCAACTGACAGCCGTTGAAAGCAATTTAGACACTCATCTTGGACCAAAAAAAAAAAAAAGGCCGAACCAATCGTATTTACTATCTGCCGTAAGAGGCACTATCGGGAAGTGTGGAGGACCAACGATGGAGAGGCCACAGATTGTTCTTTTAACCTCTGACTGACTGGAGTTATAACCGGATGGACGCGCAACCCACGTGACAAACGGTAAAGCCCTGATCCCGGAAAGCGTCGCCGGTCTCACGAATGAGAAGGAGCCGGGTTGGGAGTAGTTGCTCGTGGGAGTCTATACCAAACAGTCTCTCTGCACTGGAACAAACCCACCCCAACACTGATGTTAGGGTTGTCCGTCGGTTACAGCACCTGTAGCTGTGCAGCAAGGGAGTAAGTAGTGGTACCTACCTTACGCAGCTACGCGTCCGGTGCCATGAAATCCTAGGGAGAGAAGGAAACTGCCCAGAGGATATTACAGTAGATAAGCGCCAAATATGCACAAAGACTGCAAGGTTCGTAAATGGCTGGTAGAGAACAGCGAAGGAATGGTGGACCAGTTGAACTAGACTCGTTCGGTGTTAGTTTCATCGCATTTAGTTAGTGCTTACTAAGTAGGTACCCTGCAATCTGCACAGCTCAACTATCAGCGGACCTGGCTCGACTATCAGGACGGAACTCCTCCCCAAGTCAATCCCTTCACCCAAATCTTCCCGAACATTCCCTCATGACAGATATCCCATTCTCCAGCCGACTAGTAAAATCTAAGACGGAAGTCAAAAGTTAAGTTGCGTAGCTGTGGCTCACATACAATGAGTTGTTATTAATCTGTCTATCCCCGGATAATTGGACAGTTGTTGCTTTTTCCCTCTCCCGTGGTCACACGATAAAGCGGGGAATTAGATTGTCTCTTCACCATCCATAAGTCTTAATTCGCAAAGCACAACAAAAACAGGATGTCTTCACCCCACCGGAAGCGACCCCGTAAGTTGATATCTATTCCAACATAAAGCTACAGAGCGGTAGGCGGTTAGGTTACCGACTGAAAGCTGACACCATGGCGCAACCTCCAGGAACTCAATCTCTACCTCCTCCTACCCTCCCCCAACTCGTCGCGGAGCAGCATGTCCCCATTGCCTCGAGCGATAAGGATAGCCAAAGACTTATCGTTGTCCTCGCCAACGCCAGTCTTGAGACTTACAAAGCATCTCATGGCAGCGGCAACCGCATGGGGGTGCAGCGCGAGGAGAAGTATTCCCTTCTCAACAGCGACGAGCATATCGGCGTCATGCGCAAGATGAACCGCGATATTAGCGATGCGAGGCCCGACATAACACACCAGGTGGGTAACAGCCCCATTCTGTCCGTCCATTGCTCAACCAATGGCTCCTTAACGAAGCCCGGCATTCAACATGCTGATGCTGACCCGTCTTTTCGCCTCACATAGTGCCTTCTTACTCTCCTGGACTCTCCCATCAACAAGGCCGGCAAGCTGCAGATATACATCCACACTTCCAAGGGAGTCCTCATCGAAGTGTCTCCCACGGTCAGGATTCCCCGCACATTCAAGCGTTTTGCTGGTCTTATGGTCCAGCTTCTGCATCGTCTCTCCATCCGTTCCACCAACTCTCAGGAGAAGCTCCTGCGTGTCATCCAGAACCCCATCACCGACCACCTTCCTCCCAATTGCAGGAAGGTTACCTTGAGCTTTGAGTCCGAGGTGATCCGGCCCAGGGATTACATACAAAACCTCAAGCCGAAAGAGAGCATATGCGTCTTCGTGGGAGCCATGGCCAAGGGCCCTGACAACTTTGCCGATGAATGGGTAGACGAGAAGATTGCCATCAGCAACTACAGTCTCTCAGCTAGTGTTGCTTGCAGCAAGTTTTGCCACGCCGCAGAAGACGTCTGGGACATTATCTAGCTCGACTTTCTGCTCTCCTCGCCGAGTATCTGATAGAGATGATACTCTTTTGGGCTAATTTCTCGGCCAGCCATTGGAGGAAGGGAAGAGTCAGCGTCAACATATTCAGGTAGGATATGGTTATGCCTGTATCGTCTTGGCGAGATCCGTCATGCAACATCGCGGATGGTCTGGACGTTCCCGGAAGCTTGGGTCTTGCATATTGTTCAGTCTCTGTTTTTACAACCCAAACATCTGGCGTTCAACATGAGATTCAAGACGTTTTTATCGTCTTCGTGGGCCACTTCAACCTGGTCTACGCACTACTTTCCTGTCTTGTTATGTTGCATCCTTTTTACGCTTTCTCCCATTCGCCGTGGCGATAGAGCTGGAAGCGGACAAAACTGTAGGTCGAAGGAAGGCACCACATTACGCGTGTTCCTGGAAACCGGGTCAGGCTACTGGGCGCGGGGCGCGCATTGAAAGAAAACGGTACGCTCCTGATGGTGGGAGAATTTACACAGGGTTGCCGAGAAAGCACTGCTTGTTGGCAAGAATAGGCACAGTATCAAGATCGAGGTCCAATGTGACGTCGTGTGGGAACGCTCCGGGGTCTGATGTCTTACGCCAGATGGCCTTCGAGGGTGTCGTTGCGGCCAATTATTGGTCGGCCTAGTGTCCCTATCACTCGGCATTCCACTCCCTCAATTCCCTCAAGCAATTTGTGGCTTTCTTGGGATCGCCCAGATGGGTTGGATGCCTATATAATTACAGGGCCAACGTCCAGTCATGCGATGGTTCTTTCGGTCTGCTGGGTCTGCGCCGCTGCAAAGAATAAAGGGGCTGGATAGATGTATGTCAGTCATAGCTCTGAACCCGTCTCTGAGGGATATTGAAGGTGGCTCCGACTGGTCGCCTTGCGCTAATCATGCCTTTGGAGCGTCGTCTACGTAGTATTGCTAGTCTTTCTACGTGTAACCGTCCCCATCCATTCAACTTGAATGAGTGGATCGTGGGTCTAGACGCCCCATATGGCATATCGGTTTCGTACAGAGCCACCAGCGAGACCATGAACATGCACCTTTTTTTTTTTTTACCCGCGCCTGCACCACCGGCTTTTGGAGTCGAAAGTGCCATGTCACCCAATCAGCGAATCTGAGGAGAGCTGTCTCCGGCCACTCTTAACTGGCGGGTCCCGATAGCGTTCCGCAGACGCGCGCGTCCCCATTACTTTCTGTCGAATCACAGGCTGGCACGGTAGAATCGGGCAAGGTGCCGTGTAAATGAGCCCACAGTAGAAAAGCCTGGGGTTGAACGTGGCAGCGCTTCTGTCGTGTACAGCCCCATCCCAGCCCAGGGGATGTTGACCGATGTGTCCTCCCGAAAAGCATTCTGGTGTCGCCCGCACGCACCGCGAAACTGGAGGGGCATGCATATCGATTGGGCTGAGTCCAGTTGAACAGTTGTCGTGAGCAAGCGACGCGAGCGATGACATCTTCAGTGAAAGTCAGTCAGTTCAGCGATAGCTCGTGTCCTAACCCCGTGCTGCCCTCTCCACTGAGGGGGGAGGGGTCTGTCAGCGCTCTGAACTACTAGATGTCAGATCCACGTGTAACAACCTACGTCGACAGCTCGGGAGCCGTCCCGCTCCCTGGAAGATCAATTGGTGTCCACTTCTTCCGCATGGTCTTCTTCCATCGTGTCCACCTACACATGTAACATGTGTACGAAGTTGGTAGTCTGGGTACCTATTTGCGCCCGTAGATGTCTAGGGCATTGGTGTCCTGCATCTGTACCTAATCAGGGTCTATCTACTTATAGTTAATAGTAATGTTTAGTTGGGTAGAAGAGGCCCTCGAGACCCTCTTCGAGATGGCGGTCAGGCCTCTTAATAAAGAGGGAAACCCAGCGATGCGGACCAGATTCTGTTCTCCTGTTCATTTGAATAGCATTGTCATCGAAATATTGTCTTTCCAGTCGCTTGGGATTCGTTCGGCTCGGCTTGAATTTCGGCCTTTTTGAATGGGAGGAATACCTCTCTTTCTTTGATTGAAGAGGACAAAAGGAAGTGCAGTTTTACTGCCTATCACACCGGAGACCAGGTCCGGATATTCGGAGAACGCCAGCGCAACGCCCTCATTCGCTCGCTGCCTGACGCTTACACAACAACGCTGCTGCCGTCTCACTCAGCACAGAACCCTCCCGCACAGAGTTCCTCACCAATCGGGGGGAGTCCTGTCTCGTCTCCCCTATCACCAACCCCCGAACCAACGTACCCCGCGTTTGCTGCTGGCTGGCTGCATCCGCCTCGTGAGGCTGTATACGCCTTATCCACAAAGCGTACTCGCGCCGACCGTCTGTCCCCTGGTCGGGCGCCTACTCCCTGTAGGGGTCTTGGTCGGTTTACTTGAAGCTTTGTCGTCGCTTTTCCCGCTCCCGGGTTATTTCTCGCATACAAAGTCACATGCAGGACATTCTCCCCTACGTGCAAGTCTCCCATCTAGGGCCTGCTGCATCCTTCTATTCCGCTATCACGCACCCCCTGGGCCTGAAATTTCTCCAGGCTAGTTCTTCGTCTATTGTCTTCGGCACCACCTCGCCGGCCCTCGAGCCCGTCTTCGAAGTCAGGCTCGTGGGCAGCGGCGAGCCGCTGAGACGGTCTCGCCTTGTTCTTTCGGCCCCATCGCTCTCCGCGGTAGCGGATTTCCACGCGGCTGCTCTGCGATCTGAGCCTAAATCGCGCATCAGCGGTGAGGGCGAGCCCTCTGATCAGACCAGGATCCAGGACCTCGATGGGAACATAATGGAGGTCGTCTACGTAAACCCTCCCGGCTACCCCTCCAAGTACGGGGGCGCCACCGTCCGTCGCACGCAATCCACCGAGGAAGAAGCTAGCCGCATCCTCGACTGGAACTTCGACGTGGCCACGGCGGCTCCGACCGTCGTCGGTTCCGCAGCTGGCGTGCCCGCCCCTACTGCGGTGTCTCGCCGCCAGGCCCCCGGTTATGATGTCGAGCCTCGGGTTCTGCGCAGGAGCGTGACAGACTCGACCGTCGTGGGTTCTCAGGCCCAGACCTCCAAAGGGATGAGCGCCGGCGCCATCCTTGGGACAGCTATCAGCGCCGTGGCCGGCGCGGCCATCGGTGGCTCCTTGGCATACAGCCTGATACAGAAAGGGCGCGATCGTGCTTCGCAGCAGGAGTACGACCTTCCTTGCCGCTATGTCGAGGTCGAGAGGGCCGTAGAGAAGGTCCGTCACCCCGAGGACTACGCGGCCGTCTCGAAGAAATACCCGCCACCGAGCCTCATGGCTCGGTATTCCCAGGTTGGCGGTCCGACGGCGAGGGCCCTGGACGACGTCGACGATCGTGCGGGCCGTTACACTACCAGCAGTCGGGTCCGCGGGCGCAGCGAGGCGGGATCGACTAGGCGGCCCCTCATGATCGACGAGGCCGAGTATAGGAGCTCCGCCGGCTCGAAGCATACGGCGACGCCCAGGCTCCTCCCTGAGGCAAATCGCAGGAGCAATGCGCCGTCCAAGTACGGCGCGCCCTCGCCCGAGCAGCACAGAGACGGTGATCACCGCAGCTCTTCGGGGGCCAGGTATGTGACTTCCAAACCGCCTACCGAGGCGGACTACAGGAGTCGCGCGGGCTCCAGGTACACCGCGGCGGCGCTCCCGAGGCGCGCAACCGACGACGACTACCGCAGCCACCGATCTTCCGACGCCCAGACGTACGTCGCGAGCAGGGCGCCGAGCAAGGCCGGTAGCCGCTATGCTCCCTCGGCGATTAAGGCGCCAAGCTGCGTGTCCGCGCGGGAGCTCCCAGACGTCCCGCAAGACAGGTGGGACGACGACACCGCGAGTCTCGCGCCGGAGGACAGCATCAGCAACGTCGGGGTTAGGGAGGAACCGCCGCCGCCGCCGCCGCCGACGGGTAAGCCCCGCATGTACTACTTCTCTACGGGGCCGGGCGTCGTGCTACCCCGGTGAATGGCGAAGAATCTTTTCCCAGATTCGACGAGGCCGTCCAAGAATGGACTTACATAGGAAGGTCCCTGCTGTGTTAGGGCGCTTACCTTGCGTCATGCGTAGATATTCTGTCTTAGGACGACGACGGCGGAATCCTCCCTCTCTTTGTCTATATCCTCGTGGATTGTGGCTTGTGGGACGATGTATGCTCGGTGAAACAGCACGAGCAAACAGCTTTCCGGTCCACTCGGACCTGACGTCATCAGTACACTGTTCTCTAATAGAGAGATACCGAAGATCAGGGTTATGTCTAATACAGATTTACATGATTGGCTGGGCAATAAGGCATTGGGAAAAGAGGACGTCAACTCGGATAAGGGGTTTTGTATTGGATTGCGGATAAAGGTCATAGGGTGGTTTCTTTCGACGTATACATGTTTCTTTTCTGCGGTTTCGACTCTTTCGGCGCAGGAGGCAAGTTTGCTCGGTCACGGTTGGCGGTGAGTTGCGATGATTTACGTGCAGTTTGCATATGAGGCCGTAAATAGATTATGATCACGAATGAAGTTCCTTGAGATGCAATCAAGCTGATGCTTTGCCTGACTGGATAGAGTGTTCTACTCTGTTGAGTAATTTCACGACATAATCTCTATGGCTTGTTGTTAGTGCCCTGTGGTAGGTAGCATGGGATAAACCATGTGGTTACAATGAGTGCTAGCTTATGTTCAGTCCTAGGAGTACGATCGATTGCTTCACATGTTCAGAGCTCATTCGTCGTCATTTGATTTGCTATAGGTAAAGCGCCGTGCCGTTCACGCTGCATACCTGAACTCATGTTTCAGAGGGATCTCCCATCCAACCATGGTCTCCATCTTACATAAAACGTGTTTCTCGGTGAACTCTGTGTATGGCCACGAGATCGCGAGATCGCCTGTAGCTAAAGGCACAAATGGGCTGTCGATCATCGCGCTATCGGTCGTAGCTCGCATCTTCCAAAATGGAAGGTGTGAGAATCAGCTGAAAAAGCTTGTGCTAGGTTCCGCACCCCTAGCTACGGCGGAATTATACGTGCACCATAGTTGGCTCATTCTATCGATAGTTCGAGCACGACGGCTGAAGAGTTACACAATTCCTACCTATATAATAGATGGAGATCACCGCGCGGTGGTCAATAGCTGAGACCAGTGACTTGCCTGCCGATGACGTTATAGGGGCCTGCTAATCATACCAAAACATGACCTAAATTTGTAACATCCAGCGTCGGCTTGTCTTCTGGCACACGGTGGCTATGTAATGAGGTGATAGGGCTCATTGCCTGGTCCGCCGTCGAACATATATAAAAGGGGCCAAAACCCTCTCAACGAGATCATTCAAGGGACCAACTAACGCTCCACGAAAAGGCACCCAAGTTCCAAACAAAGAATCAAATAAAGATATCCCACCATCATGAAGTCTTCTATCATTATCGGCTTGAGTTTCGGAGGCGCTGCTCTCGGTGCCGTCCCGGGATTTGACATATCTCATTACCAAAGCACCCCTTACAACTTCGATGGGGCCTATTCGTCCGGAGCACGCTTCGTCATCATCAAGGTAATACCCCCAGCTCCAACACCGCCGAACGATCCCGATAAAGAGATGTGCTGAAAGCCCATAGGCGACCGAAGGCACGACGTACAAGGACCCCGCCTTCTCCTCGCACTACACCGGAGCGACGGACGCCGGCCTCATCCGCGGCGCGTACCACTTCGCGCACCTGGACTCGAGCTCGGCCGCGGCGCAGGCCGAGTTCTTCCTCGGCAACGGCGGCGGCTGGAGCGGCGACGGCATCACGCTGCCCGGCATGCTGGACCTCGAGGGTGAGTGCGTGCTGTCGGCCAGCGCCACCGTGTCGTGGATCCGGGACTTCAGCGACACCTACCACGCGAGCACGGGGCGCTACCCGCTGATCTACACGAACCCCTCGTGGTGGGAGAGCTGCACGGGGGACTCGAGCGCCTTCGTCGACACGAACCCGCTCGTCCTGGCCCGGTACAGCTCCTCGGCGGGCACTCCCCCGGGCGGGTGGCCGTATTACACCATCTGGCAGTTTAATGATGCGTATGAGTACGGCGGCGACTCGGATACCTTCAACGGGGATCAGTCGGGGCTGGAGAAGTTGGCCACAGGTTAAAGGCCCCAGCATTCATTTAACATAGACGGCTCGGGATGTACGAGATCTTTTTGGTAGAACAGGTCTGGATTATACATTCTGTTACATGGTGTCGACGTCACTTAACTTCATCTACAGTGCTCCCTAGACGTTTCATTGGAGTTGGGTTCTCTAATTTCCGCCTGACGTAAAAGTTTAGAGCTGACGACGATGCAGAGTTCATCAAGAACTCGTATAGACAGTCGCCAGATATTTAGGATAGAGGTCCTACAGCCTACTAGGCGTAAAATATGTACGCGTGATCCATATTTCAAGGGCCCGCAGAAATTACGGGATCCTTACTCTACTCGATTTATATACGCAACATGTTGAGTTTGGACATGGGTAGCCGAGCAGATTGATGTTAGAGTACTATAGTAGAACGTGTGAGATTTTACGTCACGTCGGTTATGGGTCGTACTTGTAGCCTGGATGCAAGTCAGCGCCTTAACAATTACTTATTGTAGTCACAAGATATGTCGCGAGCTGGCCCGTGTTTGCCTTTTATAAAACATAGATTCCGATGTTGTTATAGGCCTGTTAGAAACCACTTTGCCGAGTCTGCTTTGCAGCGGATCGGTTCGGTCATGTTTGTAGTCATTTTACCAACGCCAAGTGGACCTGACGCGCGAGTTGGGTGAAGGGAGAGCCTGTCCGAGGGGAGCGGCAAAGCAGTGATAACCCTTTTAGGTACCCTATTACCAATGTCAAGAGCAGATTCAATGCAGGCTCACTGGGGCCCTGGTCCGATAGCAATAGAAATTTCTGCTTCTCTGAAGCGATTGCCCATGTAGCCGGGCATCCTTGGAGACGAAAATAGCTGTTGATGCTATTTAAAGGGGCTTGGATATCTAGCAAGGCGATTCATCCTCACCTTCGATTGACCTTATCTGTTCATACACCCTTTTAGCGGTTTATCACATGGCAAGCCTGAGAGAAATGGCTTTTCTGCAAGAGTTCGTGGAGTAGCTGGCTTTGTTGGAAATGAATATTATCTGGCAATGCCTCAGGAAGTACACTGGGGGTTATTGAAAGACAGTGAGGCTAGTATACGGAATGCAGTTAGCGGCCGAGGTGTACAAACAAAGAACTGACATAACTAAAAAAGATACAAATCGAACAAAGCTGACAACACGCAGCCCTCACCAGTATAGCGAATATCGGCATTGCCTGTTTGTTTTTTTAAAGAGAGGATGGAGTAGGATTGTAGAGTGACATGCTCCCCGTGGTGATTCCTGAAGCTGAGAATGCGTATATGACAACTTTCTCTAGCGACCGCAAATGGATATGCCCCTATATCTACTTCAAGTCGATATCTAGGGTAGAGGCTACGTCCTTGTTGGCTCCCTTGCTGAATTGTGTCCGGTAGGTTGAAGTACACATACCAGTAGTAGGCTGGTGTACTATAGCGCCGGCCCCTGACTTCTTTTTACGATTAGTAGAGCCCGCCGCGGAGGCAACACCTGGCTCTCACGTTGGCTTGTGTCGCGACTCGCCTCCGTAATGACGTAAAGGATAGATAGTTAATAAAACCTCTTCCACGTCGTCTTCAGGTGCCTTCTATCCTTCCGTTAACCCCGTTCCAGGTAGAAACGTATCGATGCCCCAGGCCCGCTACGGACAAAGACCAATGCGGCCATGGACATCAGTTCGGGTACGCGCTGAACAATCAATAGCAAGCGGTGGCTTGGCGCAGTGGAAGCGTACTCGGTTTGGGTCCGAGGGGTCGCGAGTTCGAACCTCGCAGCTGCCCGCCTAGTAGGTATAACACCCTGCATTACTTTTTGTTGTTGTGTGCTCTTGGGGGTTTTTTCCGGTGCTCTTTCCATCCAGCCATGCACATATTTCACAGTCACTAACCGTAGAGATGAACCATTTCTGCTCTGTGTTCCTAGCAGTAGTAATCGATACTTTTGCCTTTCATCGAGAGAATTTCTAGGCATAGTTACACCTTTGACCACACACGTGTTCTTGTGGTAAGGCATTCGCACAGTAGCATCGCGGTATATAATATTGCCACTTCAAGGCTAGATAGCCAAGTAAAAACGCTTTAAAGTGCCTGCGGATGCTTATGAGCAAAAGTGTGATAATATTGTACAGCAGCGCCTCTCTCCCCAGCCCGAGTACTTATTCATCCATAGCTTAGACCGTCTTGCACATTATGACATATGCTATTCTGTCCTAGCCCGCGCATATGCTCGGTAGCCAGTCCACATTATAGGTCTAGGTTTCTTGCCGAGGGAACAATGAAGAGATGAAACCACGGCCATTCAATACGGATGGATTCTTACGAGGCCGAGTACCCGTGCGAGTCCCAACGCCTGCGAGCGAACTGCTCGATCGATCTTACATCATGTATGACTCGGCACAATCGTCAGATTAGTGTATCCAGTTATTCAGGCCTACAAGACTTAGAATTAGTTGATTTACGGCATCAACGTCCGGATCGGGGGCTGGTGGGAGTGGGGCCAAGTTCCGTGTGTGGGTATGCATGGGGGTCTTCGCAAGCGGCTCCGGGCTCGGGCCGGCACAACATGACCCACTCGCACTAAATTGCCTGGCAGTGCCTGGGTGCATTGACAGCTGCGACAGCTTCGACAGCTGTAGCCGCTACAATACAATTTTCGGTCTGCCGCATATTGCCAATGGAAGGCCTCACGCAATAGCACGCGATCGAATTGTCGGCGACTATACTGACGATGACCCTCTGATCCTCGGCCAAATTACGGGAAAAGGACACCTAGAAGCACCGAAGCCCAGGATGGCGTCGCAACTAACGGCGGCAGCCGCCAATGTAGCCCGGCAGACGGCGAAAGAATTCCACGGCATCGTCGTCTCGGCAGGGAAGATGGACAAGACGGTCAAGGTCAAGCTGGGAGGAATCAGATACGAGCCCCGAGTACAAAAGGTGCGAACCCCCGCTCCGCCCTTATATTCGCCCTACCCACCCCTTAATGTCGACTTCTCTCGCCGCGCCTAGTACCATAACCCCGCCCATAGGATAAAGAAAACGCCCAGGAACAGTCAAGACTGACCTCCCCACCCCCCGCGCACAGTACTTCAAGGTGCCGCGCTACAAGCTGGTGCACGACCCGCGCAACTCGCTGCGGCAGGGCGACGTGGTGGCCATCTCGCCGAGCTGGCGGGAGTCGCAGCACGTGCGGCACGTGGTGAAGCACATCATCGCGCCGTACGGCCCGCCGATCGACGACCGGCCCCCCGTGCCGACGCTCGAGGAGCGGCTGGCCGAGCGGGCAGCCAAGCGCGCCGCCAAGGACGAGCGCAGGCGCCTGCTGCGCGAGGAGGCCGCCCGCGCCCGCGACGAGGAGAGGACCGCGCTCGAGGCGCGCCGCTCTCTGCGCCTGAGCCGCGTGCTCACGCTCCAGGCGGCCCAGATCCTCGGCATTCCGGCGCCGACGACGACGACGGACGAGAACGCGACGGCTGACGGGAATGACGTTGATTGAGAACGCAATGATAGACAAGGGTGGGCACGGGAGAAAACGATGAAAAATACCATAGAAGGAAGCCATGGTTTCACGATGATGGGTGTACGATTAATCTGCAGAGACCAATGGTGATCTCGAGATGCACACGAGGCGCTCTGTGGTTGTCCTAGGCGCCTGGTGACGAGCTAGTTGACATGCACCAGGAACGGAATGTGTATATATAAATATATCCCAAGATGTAGCATATTGTACAATGGCAACGACTGGGAGGATAGACTAATGCGGCAAAACCCAACCGGCAGCATTGGAGCCCCTTTACTCCAGGGTATCATATGTCCAACAGCTCTGCCAGTCCACCTCGCCAAACGCCCATCCCTCCCATGCAAATGATACGTCTTCTGGTACAGCCCCCGAAACTGTGCTCCCAGCTAGCACAAGTTGCCGTGACCCCTCGTTATCCTGTCCCGTCTATTGGATACGCTATCCACCACGCTCTCCAAATCGCCTGGCCCAGTCCTCGTACTCCAACAGTCCTTCCTTGCTCACACTGGGACGGATATTCCGAAGGCTGGTCTTGAAATCGCCCAGTTCCATTGGCCGGATATCGTCCATCGTCATTTGAAGCAATGCCTCGCCGAGCGAACGAAGGGGTCCCATTGCCGCGTCCTTGGCCAGCGCTGTAATGTCCGACCCGGAGAAACCTGGAGTGATATATGGTTAGCCCCCCTATCTCGGTCCCTCGGCTGTCATACGCCTATTACTATAAATGAGATACCTTCTGTCAGTTTGACCAGCTCGGCAATATCCGTGTCTGTGAGACTATGCTTCTGCTGGCTAAGCAGCGTTCTCAACTGGCTGGCTCTCGTATCTGGCTCGGGTAATGGGATATACTGGCGCCGCACGAACCGGCGCCGCGCCGCTTCGTCGATCGCCCAGGGAAGGTTGGTCGCCGCTAGGACAAGGACTCTGTTCGGGTCGCCCGCATCCTTGGGCCGACCTCCAATATTCTCTCGTCCGGCGGCGGCACGCTGTAGATCGCCCCATTGGATCAGGAATTCCGTCTTAATCCTTCTTGTGGCCTCGTGCTCTCCGGAGCCGGACCGCTGAGATAAGAGGGAGTCGATTTCATCGACAAATATGATGCTCGGGGCCATTAGCTTGGCCAATGCGAACAAGGCGCGCACGAGCTTTTCGGATTCGCCTAGATATTTGCTCGTTAGGCTACTGGCGGATATAGAGAAGAAGGTCGACTTCGATTCCGTGGCGACTGCGCGCGCCAGCATCGTTTTCCCCGTCCCGGGAGGCCCGAAGAGTAGCATCCCTCTCGCAGGCTCCCGAAGGCCCATGAACAAGTCTGGCCGCAAAAACGGGTATACGACGGCTTCTTTCAGGGCATTCTTCGCAACCTCCAACCCGGCAATGTCGCTCCAGTGGACTTCATCGCCTTGTACTACGATTTCGTTGAAAATGGCTTTGGCGGCGGCATCGTCTACCCCTGGAGGTAGGTTTTTCAAGATCGCCTTCTTCCTCTTTTCCCATTCGTCCCCCTTCTCCCTAGCTTCATCATCTGCGGAGTCTGCGTGGGGTCGCGATTCAGTGTCAGCAACAATGGGCGTCTCTTTTTGTTTCCCCTTCCGTCTCCAGTGAGGAGGATTCGCATTTGTGGGTTCATCATCTGCTGAAGTTGAGTCTGGTCTTGAATCCGAATCGGCTCTTTCACGCGTTGCACGTTTCCTAACACTATTGGGTTCAAATTTTGCCAGATTGTCCACTGGTTTCCTCCGTAATGGGTTCCCCCTGGCAGTCGGGACTGGAGTAAATGTATTGGCATCCCCGCCCGAGCTAGACCCAGAGTGCGCTTTCGCTGGGCTCTTCTTGGATGATGAGCCTCGGTCTCTGGGACCTGAAGCCGAGGTAGACTCTTTTTTATCCTGAATCGAGAGGGCACTAATAGCGCTTGAAGCAGCACCCAACGCCAGAGAGGAGGGCCCAGCCACGGCGTAGTCTCCTGATATTCGCGATGGGCATTCGAGGTCTGGACTGTCGCGAGGCGTGCCAATAGCGCCGTTGTCAGGATTCCCAATTAGTCGTCTGCTATGACTATCCCAACGAACCTGTTGCGAAGCCGACTTAGACCTGGCAGAGTCGGGAGAGTACCTTGGTTCAGGCGGGTTGGAATAGCTGGGATTGTCGGCGGAGGACGCTCTGGCGAGAGACTGCCTAGATACTATACTTTTCCAAGCCAAAGTAGCGGCCTTGCTGGCGCCGGGGCCTTTGGTTATCTTTGATGGCAGCGGCCGAGGTGGCCGCAAGGATTTATCGGATTTTCCGGACCGAAGGGTCGTTCGCATGCTGTACTTGTCCGGGCTCTGTGCCCTATCCGAGGAAACGCTGTTTGTGGTAGAGAGACCGTAGGGGGGAAGGAGGGGCGGACGTGAGGATATTGGAGGCGACGGTTGGTCCGCCCTGGTATTATGTCCACCAACTACAGCTTGCTCGCTCGAATTCCTAGATGGTAGCGACGGTCGTCTTGGCAAGGGCGGCTTCGGTAACTCTGTATACGTTATAGCAGGTATAGTCCCCTCCCCGATCCATCCCCTCTCCGGAGGTTTGTTTCCGCATGATGGAGATGAAGAACCATTTGCGGCCGCCTCCATGCCTGGCGCGGACGGCGTAGCTCGTAACGAGGGGCCATCCTCACGTGATATTCTAAGGGCCTCAAGGAGGTCGATTCTTTCTTTACACTGAACTTCCAACTGGCTTATACTATCCAGCAGCGCGCGTTCCGTCTCGGACCTGGGCGCATTGTCCGGAAGCCTCTTGTTGACTGGATTCTGGCGAATTTGGTCAAGCGCGCCTTTCCAACAGGCCATGGCCTCCTTCTCGTTGCCCTGACTTTCGTAATAAACGGCGGTGGAACATTTTAAGTAAACTTCGTCGTATGTTCTCTGTAAGCTGGAGACACCCTTGTTTGACCACATTGTACTGCCATGTAGCCCGGAGGGTTAATAGAGGACGACGGATGACTTCAGCAACTAGGATGGAGTACATGAACCGGACCGAGCGGACCGCGGGCTGTCCTAGTATCTTGCGGGTTTATGGGTAATATAGTATTACCGGATATACAACTGCGCGTTCATCCGGCCATTTCTGACTCAGTATATTGACCTCTCATCAGGGACGAATATTGGCCCTTTGGCTGAGGTCGCAGTTGAATAGGATTACAGGGCCATCACCCATCAGGCAGTGACGTCGTTGGTGTCTTTAGTGGGGTAACTTAAAAATGCGTGGGGGGCGTGGCTGGGGAGCCTTTGCTACAGCGAGTCTAGGGTTGGCTAGCGCAGGGACTTCCGGGACTTACATAGGCGTCACTTGATTCACTCTATCAAGAGAAGACATACCTACTAGGTACTTAGATATAGACTCCATGGGAGCTACTATCTACCTAGTTATATAGGTCTTAATTAGATGTGTTGCTGCGTCCTTCGTCCCTAACACTTAGAGCTACCTATGGTTCTCTTCCTCATCCTCGTCCCTAGGGAGCTGCATGCCCATCATCCCTAGGATATTGCCTGTAGGACCCGCCATTCCAGCTTGGCTCTTGAAGCTTTCTAGTAAGTTTTTGGCAAGGTTGTAATCTATGTCGACCTCCTCGTCACCGCTATCTTCCTCTTCATCCTCCTCCTGCTCTGGTCTCTGCGGTTCTTTCCCCTTGCCGTCGTCCTCGGCCTGCTGTTTTCCTTCAACCCTCTTCATCTTTGTGTCCTTTGGCCCTGGGTTAAGCTTTAGGACGCCATGTTCTTTCAACTCGGCTTCCATCTGAGCCGCCATTTTTCTGATTTCTTCGTCGTCATCTTCATCTGCCTCCTCTGGAGGCACATACTTGGCGACTTGCTTTGTCCCCTGCGTGGTCTCTCCTTCACTTGGCAGACCCATCATCTCTCTCATCATCTTGGCGAACTGTTCCTCATCGAAGCTGACCTCTTTGTCCTCATCCTCGCTACCATCCTCGTCGTCATCAGAGAGATCGTCGTCTTCATCCATGTCCTCCATCTCAGCACCGTCTATCCCTGCATTTTCGTCATTGAGAAATGCTTCAAACCGGGATACCATCTTTTGCAGGTCCGCCTGTGTCGTAGAATCGCCGAACCCACTTTGCGGTCCTCGTCTGCCACCCCGCTTCCCTTCCAACTCATTCTCAAAATCTTCGAAATTGATGTCTAGCCACGATTCATCGTCTTCCCTATTGACATCTGACCAGGCTGCAATGTCCGCATCGGTGGGTAGAACTTGGTCTCCGTCTTCCTCCACGTCCTCGAGAATAATGGCAAACTCACGAGCTAGCCGGTTATCTCTCTTGCCAGCGTTGGTGGCCAGCATCTCGAAGCCGCTAGTGATTTTCATGCCCGTTTCCAATCTCGCCAGCCTCTTAAGAGATCCATCCGTACTGTTCTCTGCGTTTGCCTCCCTTTCGGCGGCGTCGATAACACTGCTCCACGAAGGAGGAGTTTGGAAGCGTTGAGACTTAACTTGGGCAAACAGCACCTTCGTGAACTTGACACTCACCGTTACCAAATCCTTGGGCGGGAAATGCGTTTTTCCGGACAATGAAACGAGCGGCTTTATAGATACAGGATCTCGCAGATAGAACGCTTCAACGGCGGGGGCAATAGTGGCGGGGCGTTCGTGCAGGATGTAGGCTAGCTTTCTCGGTATCGTTACCAAGGAGTGGTGCATCCAGTCTGTGATCTGCGCTGGATACTTCTCCAAACGATAAAATGCCTCAGCTTCGACGAAGGCCGAATTTATCAGACCCTCGGGCTTTGCTCTGATGTAATCGGTGGCTTCAGGCAAAGAGAGTGGTCTTTTCTCTCCAGAGCTTGCTGCCAAAGGGAGAATCCAAAGTCTCCCCTGGTGGATCCAAGCCCGGTGGCTGTCTATCTCCGGGCTCAACCATTTTGGTAGGACGTTGGCTGCCTCGACCAGGAGGAACTCGCCATCGCTGTCAAAGACTCTGACCCAGAGGTTGGTGAATGACTTTGACAACTCACGGAGGAGAAAGACTATCAGCCACTCGTCCTCCACCGAATCGCCGTAGTCGGTTGTGCCGTGCAGATAAACTTGTCCGTTTTCGTTCTTGATGTGCAATTGGAACTCGTCTCGTTGCCATATATAACCCTTGGTGAAACGGCCGCAGAGTTGGACAGCAGCCTTCCGGACAGCTTCCAGATCAGATAACAGCTTGCGTGATTCGACGTGACTATCGATCACGAAAAGCATGTACTCGACACAATTTTCGGGTAGCCTCCTGGGGAACTCTTGAAAGCCATTTTCGAAAAATTCCGTCTTATCTTCCCGCTCCATCTTGTGGTTTCTATCCACTTCCTTGGGAGACGGGACCAAATTTGAGAGCCCAACCGTGTAAAGGTCTACAGCTCAAGCGAATCAAATAAATCCCATGTGGAGATGCAAATGAAGCACCCAGCTTTCGATACATCACCTACGGCCAAGTCTTCAAGTGACGTTGTTGTTTGGGGCAGAGTACAGGCCACCGAAAGCTCTCATGGATCCGCTTTCAAACCATAGTAGCCGCAAATCATACCAGTATAGAGGAGTTGGTGATCATTCTTTTTATATGCATTTTGGGGATCGGTGGTCGGTTCTGCAAATGTACGGGCAATATTTGGTGGGGGTCTCTCGGTAGTTCCTCCCCTCCTGAGTGGGTTTCTTGCGTATACGTATCCATAGTAGTATTCCTGTGTAGGTAGGTAAGTATGTACAAGTACATGTAAGGCTGTGTTGGGTGGAGGGGTAGCAAGTTGCCAGGATAATTGACACGCCCCACTATGATATGGCTGCGTTAGGGACCCTGTTCGTAAGGCTTATCGTACTGCAGATGTTGTTTGTACACCCTTATCGTACCTCTAGGCGTTGGGCCTGGGCACGCTAACTACTTAATAATGTCTTTAGCGCGTCACGCCGCCCGGTCGCGTCTTTCTCTTTAACATTAACGTCTTTAATTAAGCTTAGCATTATCAAGCCTCCAAAGTCGGTATCGCGAGATTTCCCATACCCATTGCATCGGGCGCTTAGTGGAATGGCCTATCAACGAGGTGTAAAGTTCTTCAGGAAGATATTTACCTAAGGTTACGAAAGCCTACGCCTAATCACAGCACTTACTACCTGCCAAGTAGGCTCCTAACCCCACCTATCCGCAATCTCATCGGACTGAACCGCGCCTTTCCCTCACCACCGTCCTTCGACGACGCTGAGAGGAGATTCTCCTCATATTCCGAGTCCCTCATCATGCCTAGCGCGGTCGCCTCCTCATCTAAACGCTCTCGGCGCGCTGCGTTCGATGATGACGGTGATTCTGATGGCGTCGTTGTTGCTGAGGCTAGCTCAAGCCTAAGAAACGAATCGGTTCGTCTTCGCCCGTCTTCGTCTTTGCCCGGTCTTCTCGATGCGCCGAAGTGATTGAATTATGCTAACAGCTGGGTTTGACAGCGAAAGAAAGCTCGCGTTTCTGATGCAGGATCAGGCAGAAGAAAATCGCACCTGACACCTCGAGAACAAAGTGCGACTTCTTCCGAAGAAGACTACGACGATGGAGATCAGGCTATGCAGGAGGCCGATGCACTGCCCACTCCGCCCGCTTCCACTCAATATGAGACTATGCGCGATGCCGGATTTAAGCATCTAGAGCATACGGAAGACGACGACACACGAGCCACACAACGCATACAGAGCCGGCCTACGCTTATCGGAGAGAACCATGCCGCGCTCAATGCTATTATCGAAAGCATTACATGTTACAACTTCATGTGCCACGAAAGACTGCACTGTGATCTTGGTCCGCTGCTCAATTTCATCGTCGGAGAAAACGGAAGCGGCAAGAGTGCCATCTTAACTGCCATCACCCTGTGTCTCGGCGGGAAGGCGAGCGCCACCAATCGTGGAGGCAGCCTACGGAGTTTCGTCAAAGAGGGCCGCGACCACGCTAGCTTGGTCGTCAAGATCAAGAACCAGGGAACTGATGCCTATAAGCCCGACCAATTTGGAGAATCCATCATCGTTGAGCGCTGGTTCACCAAATCTGGCTCCAGCGGTTTCAAGCTAAAATCTGAGACCGGCCGACTGATCTCCAACAAGAAGGGTGACGTCGACGACGTGGTCGACTACTTCTGTCTGCAAGTCGACAACCCGCTGAACGTACTATCCCAGGATAACGCGCGCCAGTTCCTCAACGCGGCGACTCCTGCCACTAAATACAAGTACTTCGTCCAAGGCACTCAACTGGAACAGCTCTCCAACGACTACCAACTCCTGCAAGAGTACCTTGAGGCTAATGAGACTAAGCTAATCGAGTATCAAGAAACCATCGACATTCTCAAGGAGAAGTGCGAGAAAGCAGTCAAACTAAGAGATGCCGTCACGAAGAACGCCGAGATGCGTCAGAAACAGGCCGTCTACAGGAACCAGCTCATCTGGGCACAAGTCGCCGAGCAGGAGGACAAGCTGAAAGAGAAGCAGAATGCCATCGCCCTTGCCCAGCAAGAAATTGACCGAACGCAACTTTTAATTGAGAAGAAGACGGAAGAGCTCGAAAAGGTTGATCAGGTAGTGCGGGAAGCGAAGCAAGAGTTAGAGCGCATCCGTGAAGAAGAGGGTGAAGTGAAAGCGGCGGAAACCGAGGCTCATGACAAGTTCAACGATGCCAGGAAATTACTCACGGAAACCCACACCCAAGAAAGAGACCTGCACTCCAATCTTCAGTCGGCGTCTGAGAGGGTTAAAGAGTATGAGGGAAAGATCCGCGAAGAAGAACAGCGGCTGGAAGAAATAAATGGAGGAGCTCTCACGGAGAAACAAAAGGAGCTCGAGGAAGCTAAACAGGCCGAAAAGGATGTTCAGGCGGCTATTGGTGCTCATGCAGCAGATACCTCGCGTCTGGATAACGAGCTTGCTAGCGCCGAGAAGGAAGAACGCAGTGCGGCGAGTCGCCTCGAGCAGAAGAAAAGGGAAGTATCGGCAGCGGAGATCCGGCTACGAGACCTATCGCAGAACCGTATCGACCCGTTTGCCGGCTTCGATCCCAAGGTACCTCAGCTCCTGAAATCTATTGAAAACGACACAGGATTCTCGCAGAAACCTATTGGCCCGATCGGTACCTTCATCCAGCTTACGAAACCCAAATGGGGGGGGGTCATCGAAAGATACCTCGGTGGTAATCTTAGCGCGTTCATTGTTACGAGCCGATCTGATCAGAAGCGTCTGCAGTCTCATATGGATAGGCTACGCATGCGGTCCTCTCCGCCGATACTCATTGCACCTAGGCACTCTTTAAGCAACTTGAGAGAACCAGACAGCAGATTTGATACGATCATGAGAGTGTTAAAATTTGACGATGCCGTCGTGAGAGATCAATTAGTTATCTTGAATCAGATCGAGCAGATGATCCTTGTTGAGAGGAGAGAAGAGGCAGAAAAAATCATGTTCGATGGTCAGCCGCCTCCAAACGTCACGGCCTGCATAACCTTTCACGATACGAAAAGGGAGGGTCTCCGGCTAACCAACCGGGGAGGGAACATGAGTACGCAACCCGTCTTTCCGGACCATAACCAGAAGCCACGCATGAAGTCAGATGCGGATACCCAGATCAGCTTCCAAAAGGACGCCTTAGAGCAGCTGCGTGCGGAATTGAGAGAGGTGGAAGCTTCCTGGAGAACAATGCAGCAGACAACTCAGCGCTGCGCACAAGCCGTGGCACGGCACAAGCGAAGAAAGGCCGAACTCAAACAGGAACTCGTGCGAGCGGAAGTCCGTGTCGAACAGGTTGAAGCGGAGCTCGACGCATTCGAAAATACCGGCGGTGGCCTGCAGAATTTCAAGGAGATTCTAGCAGAAGCTCGGAGGCAAAAGGACCACTACGGCAATCAATACGGCGAGCTTGCGGTGCAGAAGCGAGAGCTTAACAAAGAGGTCGAAAACCTCAAGCAGAAGCTCAACGATGCCAAGCTAGCGACCCAAGACTTCAAGGCCAAGATTGCCAAGGCAGAAGACAAACTCAAGAGACGCGAAGAATCGCGCAGGGTTATCCTATTCGAGAAAAATGAAGTGCACCAGGCCCACGAGGAGGCGAAAGCGGGCAAGGCCCAGGCTGAGGCCTCCCGGGATCGCCAAATCGCTGTTGTTGATGACTATACGCAAAAGGCCAGCGAGGCCTGTCCTGAGCGAGCATACATACCGGAGGGCGAGACTACAGTAAGCCTCGAGCGTAAGTACGAGAGTCTGCGAGAGCAGCTGAGGAAGATCCGGAACCAGCTTGGCGCATCAGACGAGGAGATCCACGCCCACGCGGCACAAGCGATCCAGGAATACCGCGAGCAGAAGCAGCATCACAAAAACCTCACTTCCCTCGTAGATGGTCTGAAGCAGGCTCTCAATACCCGTCTCGAGAAATGGCGATACTTCCAACGGCTGATCTCGGCCCACGCGCGAGTCAACTTCGCGTACCTGCTAAGCGAGCGCAAGTTTCGAGGAAAGCTTTTGCTCGATCACAAGTCCAAGAAGCTCGAGATTCAAGTCGAGCCCGATGGAACTAGGAAAAACGAGTCCGGCCGCAACACGAAGACACTTTCCGGTGGAGAAAAGTCGTTCTCGTCAATATGCCTCCTTCTTGCCATCTGGGACGCAATAGGGTCCCCCCTGCGATGCCTGGACGAATTCGACGTCTTCATGGACAACGTGAACCGTAAGATCAGTACGAACATGCTGGTGAGTTTGGGGGAACCCGTTAGGATGGAGATACGACCCCCCTACTAACGGCCGTTGCAGATCACGGCCGCCCGCCGTTCTGTCGGCAAGCAGTTCATCCTCATCACGCCCAATGCCATCGAAGGCCGGGCCAATATCGACAAGGATGTCAAGATTATAAGGTGCGTACACTATACTACTACTCCTCCTAATCATGCTCACAAACCGCGCTCGCCACTTATTTCCCGGTTTCCGTCAGCAATCTCTAATCGATCGTCTTGCAGGCTCACGGATCCTCGACAGCGGACGCTGGCGGACCACTGACGACTAGGGATGCCAGTTTCTCGGTTACGATTTCTACATTTATAACAGCGGAGTGGTACAGCTATCTAGTGGTGGCCCACCTTGCAGGGCGTTCGAGATGGAAGGGAAAAGAAAGGGTCGAGCCGGTGCTGTTTTGCGCCAGGTTGGGTCGCAGATTCTCATGCTTTAGGCGGGTATGCAGTAGAGTCGTAGGCCAGTTTATGGATGTGTCATGAGGCTCCACAAAACCGTTCCAACGCAGCCGGACGCTGACCTCGGACGGGAGAGATTTGCGGCAGGCTGCAAGTTAATGGATCGTCTGCGGTCTGTGGCTCGCAGGCCTTCCTCGCACGTACATAGGTTATTTGAGATGTATTATACAGACGCGAGCTGCACGACCCATACCGATCGCTGCATTCGGAGCGCAATTACCCACGGCAGTTGGCCGAAACGGTTGACGTGCATCGCAAGATACTCCCTTTGGTCGCTCGCCTGGTTTCGTACACTTGACATGTCACAACAAAATTTACACGGCACAACCAAGCCTCCACCTCGCATTGGGCTCTGCATGATTTGCATGTGCGTGTCATGATGTGACGATGCATTGGCTACCAAGGCAACAACAAGCGGGCTGGTCGCCTGCCTGGTTGTCCGCTTACAGTGCCTGCCGCCCCGTCTATCTCACTGGCTGCCTGCCTGGCTGCCTTGCTTACCCTGTCGGGCAATTTCAGATCCTCGCCCCTTTGCTCCGTAGTACGTTTAAGGCGGCCGAGGCCGTGAAGCCGATCCACTGAGCGGCGTCACCGAGGGCGGCGCCGACGGTGTCCGTCTCGTCGAGCCGCCGGCGCAGGAAGGCGCGCGTCTCGCCGTAGCCCGGCGACCGGTCGTTGGTCATGAAGAGCTCGGACGACGCGTAGACGGCCGACAGGGCGCCGCGCTTCGCGTACCATGAGGGGTCGACGGCTGCGTCGCCCGACAGGTGCCAGATCTCGTCCGCGAGCAGCGCCAGCTCGTGCAGCGACGTCGCCACGCGGGAAGGTTGCGCCATCACTGCTAAGGCCTGTGCGCGTCGGGGACGCCGGTGAGCGAGCGAGCGAAGGCACGGGCGGGTGGGCGTGTGGGTGCGGTATGGCGTGCTGTGTGCCAAGGGGGGCGGGGACGACAAGTGAATCCGAGCCAATCGACACTGACATGGCGCCAGATAGCGAATGGGCTTTGGGGCTTGGGTGGGAGGGTGCAGCGTGGGATGATGGACGGGTAGAGAAGGCGGTGTTTGAGGGCGACGCCATGAAGGAATACGTGGCGTGCCGCCGCCCATTGGGTTCGGTTTTCATCGACCCGGGGCGGAGCGGGATGGGAGGATGATCGAATGGGGGGACGATGACGACGGGACATACCTCTTGCCAGCGATGGTTCACGTCCCGATTCCCCAACAGCCTCTCCCACGTGAGTCGCTCGACCTTGTCGCTAACGTTCCAATGTGTTGCCGACGCGGCATCTCCATCGTGTGAGGCGGGGTTGGTGGAAGGGTTGATGTTGAAGATCTCCTTGCTCTTCGGCGCAAGCGCTTCTCGCTGCGTGACAAGGTGGTATCTGATGAGGCTGAAGGGCCCCTCGGGAAGCAGGTTGGTGCTGATGTCCGGGTAGCCGGCATCTCTGGCTCCGTAGGAGAGGGCGCGCTGAGTAAAGCCGTGCTCGGGAACGTGTGCGTATGCGGCCGAAAGGATGGCATTCTCGGCTGCGTTGAAGATGCCCGGCGGCGGCGGATGGTCGTGGGAGTGGTAGGGACGAGGGGCGGCCGCGGTTTTGTTGCAGAATATGGTGGCTAAATTCCGCGGCGCTCGCCGTAACGGAGCTGACTTCGCAAAAAAGGCCCGCGAAGGCGCCATCATGAATGAATGGCCTTGGGGGTCGATTGGTGCCGTAAATAGCGAGCGAGTGAATGAAGAATCGAACTCGTATAAACTTTCCCAGCAACGAAATCCTAGAACCGCCCGATGCAGCTCCCCCCCCGGAGCATCCCGTGCATTACCAGGTAGGTACCTAGTCTAACTATGTAGTAGGCGGACTCGTACCTAGGCTGCTAGGTAGGCGCGCGATGTCGGAGGGCCGGGTCCTTGCGGAGGATGGAATATCCAATCTCCGCGCCGCCACTTGGTGCCCACCTGTCAGCAGGTGATTTAGCCCATGTTAATGGAAGGTACACGAGGGGAGTGAGCGAGCGGCTGGCGAGATACCTCGCTATGGGTGGATACTGCTGTACCCACTGTTAGTCGATCAACGGGTTCTCGCCCTTACCCTCGGAGGATCTCTCCTGGTCAGGCTAGTTCCCGTCACGGATGCGGATTGCATGATCCACACACGGCTCGAGAATCGGGGAGACGACCGAATGAATGCTTGGCATTGCAACGGCCACTCAAAGTTCTATCTATGTGGTTAGTTCTCTTGTGATTTGCAACGACGAGGATGAAAGGAGCTTGGTGGTTGTTGATTCAGACTTGTCTGGTAGCCCTACTATCTATGAGCCATCCACCTAGCAATCTAGAGGGGGGCGGACCGCATCCTATTGGGTTCATTCGTCATGAACCATGGTGGAGGCGCCTTGACGGAACAGGGGACTCTCTGTTAATGGTAGCCCCACGGCTTTGGGTAGAGACAACCATGGAGGGGTAACATCGGTCGTCGCGAATCCTGTACATAACCATGGTTGCCTCGGGGAATAGGCCTTCGTGGAGGGTTGTATCGGATGAGCAAAGTTTGCATAAGCAGATTCCATTACCAAGCCGCATGTGCCGCATTCTGGTATGTGGTCGCCGGCCGAACCTGCAGGAATGATGCGCAGGGAAGTACCCTTTTGGGGGAGCCGAGTCAGCTTGAGACGACGCCGCCATCCCGGCTGCAACCCAGACCATCGGCGGCTACCCAATATATTCGCCCGAGTCGTGTGGCGGGTTCGGAACCAACTCCGCATCCTTTCTACCTAGGACAATGATGTTGTTGCTGCAAGGGTCACGCCAATAAGCATGGGATAGACACTTCACTGGCGTTTCAACCTGATGCTGTGTAACACAGCTGTTTTTGGGCTGGCGGTACATGGCCGAGCCCTAAACATCGCTCACTGGAACTGATAGGTCGCCTTCCAAGCCAAATTCAGCAGAGCCCGCGAGCCCGCCAGAGCCGGAGCGGGATGAAACGACCATGTCATGCTTACAAAGGAGATTCGGGGTTGTTCTTGTGCGGTCACAGCAGCTATCGTATCCGCCAAAGAAAGGCTGCCCTGATGTACATAAAGGTTAGTGGATGGGGTCGACTGTCATGGGTAAGTCTTGTGGCACTTATGTCGGAACCCGGTACTACCTGGTGGTTCATCATATGGGTCTGAATTACTGCTATGAATCCTGCGCCCAACTCCTTCGCATATGAAGAAGAGGCCGTGAGTCAGTCAACAGGCAGATAGTTAGCAGGTACGAATTTTGAACCATCAATGAGGTGCTACTCAAGCGCCCTCCCACTTCTAGCCGCTCTGGAGGGTAACCGACCCATGCAAGTAGGGGTCTCTCTGAGAAGACGCCCTGCATTTCGCTTGGAGTGGTAGGATGGGAAGTGGTGTGTCTCTGGTTAGTAGAAGCAAGATCCCCTTTCCCCCGGCTTTTAGGAAGGCCGCTACCTTCCTATGAACTTTCTTATTTCCACGTAGGTATTCCACGTTATGGGTGGATCCTCGTCGACGATGCGCGCGTAGGTGAGGGAACGGCCATGAGCCAACGGGTCTGAGGGTGTAGGACTAGCATATTGCGTATAAGAACGGGAGGTACGGGCTCCATTTAAATTCATCAACCTCTTACTTGCATTCCTGTTGGGCCGGCGAAACAACTCCGCCTGCCTAGATATCGTAATATATTACGGCTTCTAGTACGATTGTATCTGGAGAGAGCATTATCTAGAGTTCGTAGACACGATATCGCAATTTGGTGACGAGGAATGTGGAAGCGGACATACCTAACATCTTCGTTAAAATGGGCCTAATTTTCGGCGGCATTAGTTGGGTCAAGAATGCGACTTTACGGGACCGAAAACGCGAGAAGGCTTGGCTGAGCTGCACGCGACCGTTCTAAGGCAAAGATTGATCATAAGAAAGGGGGAAATAATCCCAGCTGAACTGCGCATAATTTTTAACGGCATATAGGCCAGCCGCCCCCATGTCGCCAAGTCGACCAAGCAAGCCGGAAGCACCTTAAACTTGGGCTTGTTACAAAGACGATATGACAACATAAGAAATTTCGACCAGGAAGGCTTGAGATACGGCGTACGACGGAAATATCGTTATGGCGGGCAAGGGATCGGCTTTCCCAGGTCAGCGGCTCGGGCTTGGACTAGAACCATGTGGCAGTGAGGCTGGTACGTGCTCACATGTTTCGATGAAGGAATGGGCCTCAACACGCACTTTGAGGCGCATGACAATGATGACAATGCAGGCATGTGAATCAGGGCAGCACCACTCGATGTAACTGATTCGATGTGACTGTGGTCGGCGCTTGCGGGGCGTTTGGGGACAGGGAATATTGGGCGCCTAGCCGCCTGCTTGCCCGTTGCTGTGTTGTACGCTATAGAAGGATTTCAATAGCCGCCAACTCATTCTGGATTTCGTTACTTGCTGGCCTGCGAAACGATAAGGATCAGCCCAGGATTTTCTTTCACCCTGACGTTATATCTGTAGAGTCTTGGACATCTTGGCATCCTCCAAGGTGAGCAAGCATGCTTGCTTGTACATCCAACAGTCCTTCTGATGATATCGCTGCGTGGTTATGCAGATTTCCCCGATATATGGGTATTCTACGACCCTTAAGTTTCGGGGGGATATGGTAATTACCTCCGCTTCGTTTACATCCTTGAGTTAAGCCTAAATTCACTTGGAGAGCTGACCCCCTCAGGGGGGGCAGGCTGGTTGTTCTTAGGTGGCGCCCGACGCCCCGAACTTCTCTCGGCATTGAACGAGTTGGCAAGGAAGAAATTGCCGCTGTTTATATCATAAACCTACGTGATAACTTTTAATATAATCTGCCGGCATCGCTTCATGGCGGCAATGCCGTAAGTCAGACGCAGGATGTTTGGCGTCTCGTCCTGGTAGGTAGAACCAGGAAGAGATTCGGAGATTACCAAAGCTGTTTATTCGGGAGGATATCTATCATGTTCCTATATGACATGTTGGTTTTGCTGGCTCCATTCCATCGAGACTCCCACCGCAGCGGACATGTGGTATGTTCTCCTTATCGTCCACGAGCTGCAAAACCAAAGAGCCTACGGGCTCCAAAAGTGCGGCATTGTCTATAAGATGTTCTGAGTTGAAAGCAGTGGAAAAGGAAGAATTAACCAATTTGGGGTGTCTGGGCTTGAACATGCTGAGGCTGGCCCATATACCTTGTAGGTAGATTGCCAGAGCAATATTTGGTACCTGGGCCGCGGACCAGATAATACTGAGACGTGATCGAACAATGGACTAAGAAAGAGAAGCCATCTATCAGCTGCCGGAAATCCTTAAATGGATGCATGTGTTGGAAATACGGAACTAAGGTCGATGCAGCCGTAGCTTCCCGTGTCGCAGAAAGTTTTAGGCCCTCATGTGTTGCTGTCTCCGTGTCTCTCCTACCTTAATACCTGCCAATGTAACTCGACCCTCCACCAGCTACAATCCATACGGCGGGCAAGCTGCCAGGAATACATGCAGTTGCAAGCGATGCATCCATCGTAACGTGACCATGGATGCATCTGAAATTGGATGATTCGTATGAACCCAAGCTTATATGGGAAGGCCATATCCTCAGCTGTGTTCTCGATCTTCACGACCTACGAATCAGTTCCAACAAGGCAGAGCAACGAGCCCTTCCAACAATATCCTCAATGGGGCAATCCAAAAAAGATAGGGGTTGACATCCTCTCTCAGCCTCGCGGCTTATCGAAGCTCGAGCGTTTGAAGTCCATACATCCTTTCGGAAATTTCTAGACAGCATCCTCTTGAAGTTAACGATAACAACGATTCTAGAAATCCCAATCCGGCGAGCACAGTCAGGTCTTCTGGAAAGTCCCACGAAACATGATTTCGCATCGTTTGTCGCGGGCATCTGTACGTGGTCTACATCTCTGATAAAGCAATGGCAGGATATGCTGTGCTATACCAGGGAATAACGGAGCCACGCTTTCAAGCAACGCCGGGAGAACAAGCAAATGTCCAGTCCTAGACCGTATCCGACGATCTTGAAGCAGGGAAGCGTAACGTAGTTGGCCCACTCAGCAACTAATCGACCCGAAACCCCAAGCCATGAATGAAGGTAGTAACTCAACAACCACCGACGGAGAAGCAGATGGCAGTGACATATCCCGGAACCCTGGTACCGAAGTATTAATAGGTACTATGCAGCTAAGCACGGGGGTACAGCAACACAACCGGAGATTCCCAAAAGGAAGGGGGGGGGGGGGGGGGGGGGGGCCGGGTGTTAAC
>QJNV01000416.1:0-44250 GCA_004155935.1 Monosporascus sp. GIB2 | reverse complement strand
CACCACCCCCCCCCCCCCCCCCCCCCCCCCCCCCCCCCCCCCCCCCCCCCCCCCCCCCCCCCCCCCCCCCCCCCCCCCCCCCCCCCCCCCGCAGCCAGATATAGCTGCTTTCTGCTTTGTTCCTGTAATCCTAGGGCCACAAACCAAGCCCTTTCAGAAATCACCTTAACTGCTCACAAATAATACGGATAATATCTTCAAATATATACTAAAAAATTAAACTATAAAACGGCAATTTGCGAAAATAAATAAATAAATTCCAAATTTTAAATAAATATCAAAAAAACTTAATACGAAATATATATTAACATTAACTATATAAATATTTAAGAATTTATAAAACTTTAAAACGCTTTTAGCTCATCTATAATTTCCTTAAAATAAAAAAACATAGTATAAAAAATTTTACACTAATACAACGTTTACGCTAAAACAAAAATATAACGACATAAACTATAACGTCTCACAAAAGTTCGTTGGTTATACAAGCTTGTCGGCCGCTTTTTAACACTCTGTAATAACAAATCTAAATAACTTAACCATAATACGTCAAATAGATTTAAATCAATTGTATTTTTTATCGCTAAGTGTATATATAGCTTTAGGACAAATGCACGCATTATTAAACTTTATTACGGACGCCATATTATTATTTTTTCCTGCTAACCCGTATGCGACCGACCACCCCTTCTAACGCGTCCAAATTCATATTACCCCTAATCCGTAAAAATTAAATCCGACCGACAGGAAAACGATTACTAACCGTTTCCTCGACCCGTATACGTAAGTGTTTTTTGTACGGCTTTAATACGTAGAAAATATTCGCAAAATGGGAAGCTATAAGGCTTATTAGAAAACGCGTCGTAAGGCTGCGGGGCAAGGCTGTAGGGCTTATTAGGGCGCGTTAAGGGGCCCGTCGGGGGGCCTGTCGGGGGGCTCGTCGGAGGGCCCGTCGCGGTATTATAGGACTTGTTGGAATAACAATTCGACCTTACGTATTTAAATAGTTAAAATAAACGTTTTTAATTAAAAAAAAACACTTACTATACGGGATAAACACGTTTTTCGGTCGGCAGAAAAAGTGGTGGCAAAAAAAAGTTGTTAATAATTATTGAAAATAGTTATTATATACGAATTAACAAAAGGGAATGGTAATATACGTCTGCAATAAAGCTTAATTTAATACGTGCAATTGTTTAAAGGCTGTAGATATAGTTAGCGAAAAAGAATACCGTCGATTAAATCAATTAGATCTGTTATAGTTAAGTTATTTAGATTTGTTATTACGGAGTGCTAAAAAGCGGCCGACGAGCTTGTGTGGCCGACGAGCTTATGTAAGACGTTACGGAAAATTATAACCGTTACTAATCGCAAAGTAACCATAAAATTTTATTACGATAAACTTTATTACCAAATTTACATTATTAAAAAACTTAATTAAAAACATGCATTATAATAAAGTTTTCGTAATCGTAAATCGATTTATAAAATTTTCTTATTTTTCAACTTGTAATAAAAACACTAACGCCAAATAGATAAAATATATTTTTTTAAAAATATTTTCAGTATATACGAATTACTATACGACATTATTTCGCATAAAAAACAACGTTTACTGTTAAATTTTTACAAAGCCTAATAACACAAATCGGCCTAAATTACAAATTATTTAATACGTTCCAATTATAAATAAATAAACAAATCAAATAATAAAACTAAATATTAAAAATATATTTACAAATATTGTATTAATTATAAATAAACTAACTAAATTCAGAAATTACTAATCGCTTAAATAATCTCCAAGACTAATTACTACGAAAATATTAAAATAACTCCGTTTATAACTAACTTTAAATTTACTTTAAAAGTTTATAAAAAAACGTAAAAAGAAAAACCCCCGCTTAATATGAAAACTATCCTTATATTAAAACTGCTTAAATAATTACACTAAACAAAAACACAACTTAAATTCGTACGTAATTAAATAAAGAAATATTACAATCTAAAACGGTGAAGAAAACCAACTTTCTCAAAAGAAAAAATAATGTACTTAACTACCAAAAACATCTAAACAAAACGCCCAAGTTAAAAACTTAACTTTAAATATATCGGTCCCTATAAAATTATTAAAAAGATTTTAGAAAATAACTATTAATTAAAATTAACGCCTAAATCAAACTTAATTTAATCTTTTATACATCTTTACTTAAATTAACAACGAACACTATCATAATATATACTAAATAAAATAGGATAAAAATAAAAAAGGAATAAATATACGAAGCAGAAGAAATCATTAATACATAAAAAAATCGACGAACTTATCCAATATTGAATTAAGGTAAAAAATTACCCGACTTCGAAAAAATTTAAAAACTCGCAAAAATCCTATAAACGCTTAATATCCATTAAAAAATTTCTATTAATAACGGCAAAGCCAAAAATAATATCCTAATCCAGCTCACTAACGGACGCTCGTCTAGTATTACCAAAAAATAGCTAATTCGGAAAAATAGCAGTTTACACCTTAATCTTTAAGCGGTTTTACTCCTTTAATCGCTTTTAATTTTTTAACTCGTTTAAACTTTCGACTCTTTAACGAATTGTTTTAACTCCTTTCTTATAAAAAAAAACTTATTACTTCCGGAAACGAACAAAACGCGATATATAATCGGAAATTTTGAAAGTTTTATTTAAAATACTTTATCCAAACTAGAAAAAACATTTTCATGTAAATTACTTTTTCTAATCCAAATAATCCTTTATATGACCTATATTATCAAAAAAAATAAAGCAGGATCGCGTATTTATCGTAACGACGATTAATATAACGAACATATTACTCGTAACGCTTAAAGGTTTAATTATTACGTACTTTAAACCTTTTTCGAAACAAAAAATATATAATATAATTTCGAAACCAAATTTAATAATATAGTTAGTAAAAAGAGTAACGCTTTTCTTTTGGTTAAAACGATTACGAAATTTATAATTAGCTAAACGACACGATATAGTATTAAGAATAAATAGTTACCAAAAAGATTTTCGGGGCGAGGATTTTAAAAAAAGGGGATCGTATTATAACACGAATAGCTAAACCTCAAAAAACGATCTTTTAATAGGAAAAAACTGAAACAGGGCTTAAGTAAGCCAAGTTACGTAAGATAAATTTACCTAAATTAAAATATCCATCTTAATCCCTTTAAAGAATATATACGCTCGTTTTTTCGATAATTAGATAGCAACAACTTATAATATAACTTCGTTACCCAAAATACCCTTGGTATTACGAAACGTAATTAAATTACCCTTATTATTTATTGCCCAATTTCTTACGATATTTGTTAAATGTGTTAGGATTAAAGTAAGAGAAATAATTCGGGTATGTAAGCAACCAGTTTAAAACTTACCCTTTTTCTCTTAGAGGGGAATAAGCAGCTACCTATATAAGCGGCTACCCCGTAAAGATATAGTAATAATTGCGTAATAATAAAACTTAACGTACTTGGCGTTTTTTTTTATAACGCGTATTTCTATTCTTATCCTTTTAGCCTTTAATAAAGCTTTTTTCCCCTTAGGTTTTTACTTTTAAAAACCCCAATAAAATTACCTTTATTACATGCTATAGTTAATAAGTTATCTTTAGTAAAGGGGCGTAATAGCCTGATAACGAATAAAAATAAATAATAATACGTAATATTTAATAATAAGGTATAAATTTTTATAAATTCTTTTAAATAAATAATATATTAAAGATATTTTAAAATAAGATAATTAAGATATCAAGATTTTTACAGTAAAAAATCTTTACTGTTTTTAACATATTATTTTTGGCATATATAAATTTACCTTTTCCTTTTAAACCCTACTTTTTTTTCTCGCTTTTACGGGTATGTAATCTATTATTCGTTCGTAGTAAATTTACTTTTAAAATTCGCTACGGGTTTTTTATAGGTTTTAGTTATTAATTAATAATAAAATAAATTTATAATCGTATTTTGTAAGTATTTTTTATAATCTTTTCTTTCCTTCGTTAATAATTTCTTTTAACGTTTTTTACGATATCTTATATTTTCGATATATTATAATTATAATCCGTAAATTAAAATATCTTTACGAAATTAATAAGGCCTTAAAAAATACCGATACATATAAAACCTCTCGAAATAGGAGTAAAATTATAATTAAAGTAATTTTTATGTTTTACTATTTTGTAATAATAGTATTACTAATTGGTAACAATAAATCCTTATCTTTTTTCGTTTGGTTGCGTTCGGGCTTACTGAAACGTTTTAAAACTTTATCGAATTGAATTTAACCAATTCGGGCAATTTTAAGATTATTAAGAAAAATTATGTTTATTACCGCGCGTAGGTAAATTTTTTTACTTTTTTTACGTGCCTTTTATTCACGTAACGTATAAATAGAAAAGGTTCAAATTATTATTAAAAGCAAAGTCGATAAAACTTATTAAATATATAAAAAAAAAAATTTCTTTTAATATTTTTTTAATAACGAACGTTTTATTTAATTCGTTATTAATTTAATGCTAATCTGTTTAAAATTAATTCGAGTATTTTTTAAAAATTATTACCTTAATTTTTTATTTAATAATGATATAACCGTTATAACCTTACGGCCGGTTTTGTTTTTAATTTTTTAAAAGGATAGTAAATATGTAAAAAATATCCGTACCGTTTTCGACGTAAGTATTTAATAATTTTTTTAATCGATATTAACTTATTACGAAAAAATACTTCGAGCAAGGTTTTACTGCTATTAAGTAATATACCGTTAGTATTAAGGATAGGGTCGAAAAGAATAATATTAATATTTAAATATTTTTAAAATAGTTTTAAAATAATTTTAAAATTTCCGTTTCGATTTTGTTGCGAATTAATTTAAGTTTTGCTTTAAAATACCTCTATAAACTATAAATATTTTATTAAAAGATAAATATACTTAAATAATTAACGGTAACGCCTTTCAATACGTAATAAGTAATAATTAACATTTTCTTTATATTACGACCTTTTTGTTATACCGCTTTCTTTTAAAAACTTTTTATTTTTTTTATTTCTTTCGCTTTAATAACGTTTCGTATAAAATAATAAACTTTCTTAATAAATAATTACGGAATTGCTAAGTAATCTTTTTCGTAAGGGGAGCCTATTTATTTTATAAGATAATATTTATTTTCGCAATTGCATTAATATACTAATATTACTTTTATTTCCTAACGTTTTTTCACTTTTACATCGAAATTATTTTTCCGGTTTTTTAAGGTTATTTTTATTATACTACGGCGTTAATAACGATATAAAGAAAATATTATAAATCTTATTATATATAAATAAAAATCGTATTTCGTAAAATAAGTTTAAATTTATAATCTTTATAATTTAAAAATGTTTAATATATTTACCGGAAAATTCTTTACTAAATCTTTTACTAGTTAATATATTAAATAAAAATTTTTACCTATTACTTTTTTCGAAATTATTTCGTAAAACAACTTTTGTTATAATATTTCTTATATCTATTTTAAGCTTTATAAAAATGTTTTTATAATATTTTCTTAATTTTTTATATTATCGTAACCTTTTCCTTAATTTTATTAGTAAAATTTAAATTTTTAAATTATTACGGCGTAAATACGATATCTTTTAAAACTTATAAAATATACTCGGAAAATATTTCGGCTAATATTATCTTAATCGCTAAATAATAATTATTATTATATGTAAATTATATTACTAATAAATAAAACGCTTTATATATTTATTTTATATCGTAAAATATTCGTAAATAATACTTTAAAAACTAATTTTATTATTTTATCTACCTATCCCTTTATAATTACAAAACTATATTAAACATTTTTTTAATCGTAAAAAATTCGTAAAAGGTTTTAAAAGATATTTGTAAAAAAAAAAAAATGCAATTAAAATTTATACTATTGGGCGTACCGTATTAATTAAAAATATAATATAAAAATATTTCAGTTAAACCCTTAACGGTAAACTTTATTATCGTTACGATATAATAAATATATTTCGTTATCTTATTTATTATTATAAAAAGAACGTTATAATTTTTTTTGCCATAGGGCTTTGTAAATAAGAGTAAGTTTATAATAAAGTTTATCTTAATTTCCTTAAACGGACGATTCGGAATTAATAACGAAATAAGCTTTCCGTAAAATCGATATAACGCCGTTTTAAACTTTTAGTATTTAAAGTAATTTTTTAAATAATTTTTAATTTTTCGCTTTTATATTTTCTAAAAATAATTCTAAATTCAACGGTACCTAAATTACATTTTTATAGTTTAATAAATTATTATTTTTTCCATACGCTATAATTATTTGTCCATTTAACATTCTTTACAAGCTTTTACTTTTTAAATTTTATTAAAAATAAATTTATATTTTTATTGTAATTTAAAAATCCGAATAATTATTAAGCTTTTTTCCGGTAATAATGCTGTTTCGATAACGTCGTTTACGTTTTATTGCTGTAAAACGAATAATTCGCGATTTATAATTCTAATTAGTATATTTTTTACATTTTCGGGTACGTTTTTAACCGCCTTATTCCCAAATTTACACAAGCAAGGTACAGTTAGGTTCAAGCCATATTTTCCAGGCTGAGCCAAATACGCAAAAATTATTACACGATATAATTCGCACGATAGCTACTATACGCAGTATCTTGGAACACGATGACTAATCGGTGGTTTTCACAATTTAGGATAGATTGTATATCTCAGTCCTTTAGAGCCTCACTCTGCCGACTGATGCGTGGTTGCCGACAAGCTTCGATCCTGATAAACCTTATGCCCGCTAGCTCCACGGTTCGGCATGGTCAATATGACTCAAGAGACGTTAAGCTCTGCGCGGTAACCTTATTCCCAAATTTATATATCTTTATTTTTAACGTAATATTTGCGACCTTATTAATAACGCTATAACTATTCGTAAAGTTAAAGTTTAATTAAAATATTTTTATTTTTAATATTTTTTATAGCTTTAATATTATTTTTCTAAGTTCTTTTATTTTTATTATTTTATAATAAATTAAATTTTTTTAGTAAGTTATTAATTAAGTCATTTTTTCCTTAACCGGAACGTAATAACAAAATTTATCATTGCGAAATAATTTAGCTATTTTATTATTTCGCATTAAACTGTTATTTTAATTTTAACTATTGAAGATTAAAATGATTTATAATAACTTTAATAAAAGATTACGAATAATTAATAAAATAACGCTATTTATAAAAAGTATTTACGATAACTAACAACTCGTTATTTCTTATAACGTTATAATTTTTTTTCATGTTATTTTTTAAGATTTCAATATTATTAAATACTAACGATCTTTATAAAGTTAAAATATAATTACCTTAATAACCTTCTCGAACGTATTTATTTTGATATAAATATATAATTATAAATTAAAATATCAAAGTATTTTCTTTATCATAAATATTCCTTACAATATTTTAAATATTATTTTTTTTAAAAAAATAATTATATAAGATTTTTACTATTTCTGCGAAATTAATTTATTAACGGTCCCAATATTTCTACGTAATTTTTAATAAATTTTCGATAAAATTTTATAAAACTTAAAAAAATCTAAATATTATAAACGCTTTTTAGTAACTATTAAAGCTTAATAATTTCGACGCGATTTGTTTTAATTCTATTTTGCGAAATTTAAAATTTAAGAAAAACCTAAAAATATATAAAACTTATGTTTTTTATACTCGTATAAAGCTTTTATTCTTTAATTTTTCGGATAGTTTACGAATATATTACTCGTATTTTATTAAATGTTTACTATATATTAAAATATCGTTAAAATAAACGATATAAATAAAATTTATTAAACCCGTTAAAACTTGGTTAATATATATTTAGAACGTAATTAAAGCGTTAGAAAACTTAAATAGTATTATAAAATAATTAAAATAACTGTATTTTATTTTAAATGCGGTTTTTTATTTGTCTTTTTTTAAATACATATTCGACGGTACGCATTCTTTAAGTCCAGCTTTGTATATATACGAGTATTTACTAATTGCTTCAAAATATCCTATATTAAAAACAGCGGTGTATAATTTTAACGAATTATTCTATTAAACTTTTTATAATCGATATAAAAACGTAACGCGGTTTTTTTTCGGAACTAATAAAATACAGGCTTCGATTAGCTTATTATTTCGTATAATTTATCTTTTTTTTCCGTAATTATTAAAAACTTTTTAAGTATTTTTCATTTTTTATAAATAATAAGTAAAAAAGACCTTAAAGCGGTTTCTTTCCATTAGATAAATTTATCGCATATTCGTATGGTAAATACTCCGGTAATTTAACAGCTTTTTCGTTAAAAAATATATTAACCTATTTGTTGTAATATTGTTTAATACTTTTTATAGCTTTTGAATATTAGCTTTTTTATCGTTTTTATTCGGTATTATAAGTATAATTACCGTTATCGTTATAATAAAAAAACCATTTTATAACTCTTTCATTAAACTGATAAGTTTAATATTTTCGTATTTAAATTAATATTTTTATTTAACTTATACTTAATTAATAACGGGGGTTATTTTTTGAAATTTCGAAATTGTAAAAGCTTTAATATAATATCTGATTTTTTTATTTTTACGATAACGAACCGATATTTTTTCAATTTCGTAGTATTAAACGAATTTATTATCCGAATTTATAACATTCCGTATCCGTATATTATAGTAAAGTTACTTAAATAAATTTTCAATTTCAGTTCGAGTTTTAATCGAACTAATTAGCTTTTTTTTTTCGAATATTTCGCGGCGTATCGTATTATAATTTACTTTTAAATTTATTTAGCCGCGAAATATCGTTAATTAGTTCCTTTTGCGCATTTTTAAGAGTTAATATATACGTAACGAAGAACATTTTTCTTATTGGCGAAAGCTTTATATAAGGTTTAAGTTAATACCTATCGAAAGTTTTTGTAAATAGTTCGTTTGAAAATAACTTATTTTGTCATAATTAAAATATATTGTTTCGGGCTAAAAATCAAGTAGATACCCCTTTTTAACGTAATAACCGTATATATATTTTCGCAATGTATTCGTTATAGTTCGACTTTTTTAAAGTAAATTTCTCTTAATACGTTTAAAAGTTTTTTGTGAAATATAATCGTATTCGCCGTGTGGTTCGAGTTTTATTACGATTATGAATTTTAAGTTAGTTATTAAATATTAAAACGGTATTAATCAGTTCGTAACGGGGTAAAATCTGTTAACGTAAAAACTCGAATTAACGATTTTACGTTTAAAATTTTTATATAAGCCGTATTTAAAATTTCGCGCGAAATAATTACGGATATAAAATTAGTTATATAAAAACGTAACCGTATAATAAAACGGTTAATTAGAAAAATAATACCGTTTATTTATAAAAAATAATAAAAGTTTATTTATATTATTAAAAAAATAAATCAATTATTTCGTTAAGTTCTTCATATATCTTATTAAGTTTTGTATTAATAATAATGAACCGCCGTAATATATTTCTGAAAGTGTTTTTAAAACTGATTTTTAAATTAACTTAATTTATAAAGCGAATATAACGGTAACTTTACGTGTTAATCTTTACGGCCTTAATATTTTTTATAATTTTTAATAAACATTTATAAATAAGTCAGGTATAACGTATAATAACGCGTAATTTACTTTACGATATAATATTAAAAGTTGTTAATTTTCGAAAATAACGTTTATCTAAACCGTAAAACTTATAACATTTAGGTATGTTTTTCCTTAATATTTTAAGTTAGATAAAACTTTAAATAATTTATCTTTTTTTTTAATTAAATTTTAGTTTAATCGTTATTAGGTAACGTAAATTTTTAATATTTGGGTTTATCGGGGTTATATAATTCGCGGGTATTACGATTTCTAGGATTTTTATAATAAGAGTACTATTTAATTTTGTAAGATTTAATTCGGAAGGTTTATATAAAAAGTTCGTTGCGTCGTTATCGAACGTACGTAATGTAACTTTTAATTATTGGATTTCGCGGTTTAATTATAAATATCGTTTTTTTTCTTAAAATAAATTATTGTTTTCGTTATTTAATACTTTAATTTTTTTCGTATTTATTAAACCGTTGTAGAAACCTTAACGGAATAAGCTTAAAATTTATTATTTGAATAAATTACATTATTAGAATAACCGGTTCGTTATTATAAAAAGTCGTAATTATTTTATTTATTACTTACAGTTTAAATAAAATATAGAAACTTTAATTTAGTAAATATATTAAGATTAAAGTACAAAGAATAATATAAGTATATAAGAAATTAATTTAAAACTTACCCTTTTTCTCTTAAGGGGTAATAAGCAGTTATTTATATAAACGGCTACCTCGCAAAAATATTATACCAATTGTATAATAATAAAATCTAACGTGCTTGGCGTCCTCTTTATAACGCGCACCTCTATCCCTATCCCCTTAATATGACGGCTAGGCTAGTTAACTAACTATTAAACCTAAATGTACGAGTTTATAGTGGCAGAAGTATCGTATCGTCTAAGCAATAAATGAATAATAGGTAACTTAGTTACGTCTCGTAATACTAAAAGCGTCTTGGGTAACGAAGTTATATTGTAAATTGTTGCTATTTAATTATAGAATTAAATAAATATATATATCTTTTTTGTTACTTACGATGTTTACGTCCGTTTACTTTCCTTATTCGTATTTATGCTAATAGTTTAGTTTTTTTGATAAGTACGTTACGTAACATTTTTTAGCTAAGACCGGAGTTTTAAACGATAAAAGTCCGACCGTACTTTTTTAGGTTAAACTTATTAGTTTATAATATGATTTTTCCTTTTTTAAGATTTTTACTCATAAAAATCGAAATTGTTTGTTACCTTATTTGGTAAGTAAATTTCCCCTTTTTCTTATTATTTCCGAGATATTTAATTATATAATTAAGTTAAAACTTAAATCCCGCACGCGTTGTAACGTTATTTCGCTTCTTAAACGAATTAAAAGATTTAGTTTCGTTATATTTACTTATTTGCGTTATCGTTTTAAATAAAAAGAATATAAAACTTTTCTGAGATTATTTAAATATATTTATTATACTTTCGTTATTTATTTTTATCATGTTTTTAGCCTTTCTGAAAGTAAATATTATAAATTTTCTGAAAAAGAAAACCGTTTGGAATTTGCGGAACGTTTTGTTAAAAAAACTTTTACAGGCTTAGTAATATTTAAATAAGTTATTTGGCCGTTTAACTCGTTTACGGAATTAAAAAAGATTATTAAGAAAATATAGTATTAAGATAATTCGTTACGATATTTCTAGTATAGAAATTATAGAAAAATATAAACGTTTAAAAAAATAATATCAGTTAAAATTTATAGCAAACGCGGTTATATAGGCTATAAATCCCGTTAATTAGGTTAATATTGATATTATTAATTCGTTAACCGTAAATTAAGCTATTTCCGTCGTCGTTAAGAAAACTTTTTTAATAACCGTTAAACGTTTATAAGGTTTTTTACGAGTTCTTAAATATTTTCAAAATCCGGGTAATTCTTTTATTTAATTAAATATTAAGTAAATCCGTCGATTTTTCTTATGTCGAGGATTTTTTTTACTTCGTATTTTTGTTTATTTTTTGATTTTATATAGTTTTATTTGGTATATATTTTTATCGTGTTTGTAGTTAACTTAAACAAGGATATATAGAAAATTAGATGAAATTTAACTTTAAGTAGTAATTTTAATTAGTAATTATTTTTTAACATTTTCTTGGTAATTTTATAAAGGTTAATATATTTAAAGTCGAATTTTTAATTTAGGCGTTTTATCTAGATGTGTTTGGTAGTTAGGTAAATTATCTCCTCCTCAGAAAAGGTTAATCTTTTTAACCGTTTCTGGTTATAATACTTTTTTATTTATTAACGTACGAATTCAAATTTTATATTTATTTCTTAGTGTAACCGTTTAAATTGTTTTAAAGTAAGCAAAATTTTTTTATATAATGAACTCGTTTTTTATGCCTTTTTGTAACTTTTTAACCTAATTACTTTATTCGTAATTAATATAATATCGTAAATATATTTCGAATGTTTAATTTTACGGCTTTATTTGTCTGTTTATTTAAGTTCTAAAAACGCTAAATAATTTATAATTTAAACTAATTTATATTATTAAACTTTGCCAAGTTTTGAAGATAAACGTTATACCTTTATTCGAAATAATTTCATGCGCTAATCCGTATATATTAAAAATATTTTTGAGGAAAATGCACGCCATTTGCTAACGTTCTTATTTTTATTATAAGGTAAAAAATAGCAAGATTTTATAAAACGGTTAATAATTACGAAAATCTTATCGTAATATATACTTAGAACTAAATTTTTAAATAAAAAGAGTTTAATAAAAAAATTTATCGTAATGGAATTTTATAGTTATTCAGCGATTAATAACGGTTGTAATTTTCTATAAGCCTTGTATCCTCCTATTTTTGCTTTAAAATAAACGTTATATTAACGTTTGATTTCTTATATTATATTTTTTATTTTAGAGAAATTATATATACGTTAAAAACGTTTTAGGGTTTTATAGATCCTTACGTATCCGTGTAACAGGTGTTCGTGTATTTTTCGTATTAAGTTCTTTTGATATTCTTTTAGAATCTATAGTTTATTTTTATTTTTCTTTTTATTTTTTAGTAAATTATCGTTATACGTTTTGATTTTCTAATGTACGTCCCGGGGCGTTACCCGTATTATCGTAATTTATCGCGGGCGTAAGTATCCTTTTAGTGTTTTATCAAATACTGTATAGCTAATATTAGTTATCTTTTTTTAAAAATCTAGTTATTTATTAAAAGAGTTAGTTTTATCGTTTTTTAAGTTTTTTTATAAATAATAATAAAATTATACTCCGTTAGCTTTTTTACATAACGAAATTATTATGTTATAGGTTTGTTAGTCGTAGTATATCGAGTAAAATTTTTGTAATCCGTATAAACTTTAACGTAATATTAGTTATTTTTAAGAAAATGTTTAAATTAGTGAAATGTTTTAATTATAGCTATAAATTGTATATTAAAGATAATATAACGTAATTTAAGTTTTTGTAGTTATATAAAAAAAAAGCGATAAGTCGTAATTTACTTTAATTGTTACGTTATTCGATTATTACGCTTAAAATATAGTTTAACGCGTCGGTTTTTAATTCCATTAAGCGATTTAGGTCGTATATAATTAGTATTAGCTGGCTGGTAATAACTTTTTTAATTTGTTAAACAGCTTTTTTATTCGGAGCGTTTATTAAAACTTTTCCTTTTTCTGAGTTAATTTCGTTAAAGGTATAGCTATTCGGCTAAAATTTTTGATAAATTTTCGATAATAATTGGCGAATTCACGAAAGGTTTACACTTTTTTGATTATAGTAGGCGTTATTTAGTTTCGAATTGTTGCGGTTTTCTTAAAGTTTATTTTAATATATTTAAGAGTAATGATATAGTTTAGGTATTCAACTTTTTCCGTATGAAATTAACTTTTTTTACGTTAATTAGTAAATTTACATTTTGTAGTAATCGTAATACCTTATGAACGTATTTTGTATGTAACATTTTTATTTTAAAAAAATAACAATATCGTTAAGGTAATATATTATAAAGATATCGAGGTGTTTTTTAAGGATATGGTTGATTATATGCTGAAAAATTACTAGTGCATTAGTAAGTCATATAAGAGGAATAAGGTATTCGTATAGGCCGTACTTAATTTTGAAAGTTATTTTGTATTCGTAGTTTTTTGTTTATTTTAATAAGGTTATATCTATTTTTAAGGTTAAAAGTAGTAAATTATTTAGCTTTATGGAAACGATTTTTACTTTGTTAAGTAGAGGTAATAATATTTAGTTTTTGACCATAATAGTATTAAATTATTGGTAATTAATAATTAAACGTAACTTTTCGTTTTTTTAGGTATAAAAAATACAAGGTATTTCGTTGATAATTTTAAAAATTAAATTAATATTTTTATAATTAATTTTCGAACTAATTTTAAAGTACGTATAATTTTATTACATTAAAGTTATAAATAAGGTATAATCGAGTTAATATTTAAAAAAGAAATTATATTTTTATTCGTTATATTTTAGTAATTTCATATGGAATTTCTTTTAAAATAAACGTTTATAACGTCTCACATAAGCGAATCGGCTATATAAACAAGTTGGCCACTTTTTAGCATTTTTTAATAACAAACTAAAAAAAACAACTATAACGCAATAAATTAATTCAAACTAATTGGATTTTTTGTCGTTAGACGCCTTTATATCCTTTTTACAAGTACGCGGATTATGTCCGGGTTTGCCGTAAACGTTATATTTCCATTTTTTCGCTTAAATCTTTTTCTAACAATTACTTTCAGCCGTTACCAATTGCGATTATTTACTATTATTTTTTTTCGTAGTTATAAAAGTTTATACTTTTTTTTAATAAGTGTTTTTCTTTTTTGAAAACGTTTATTTTTATTTTTCTAGCGTTTATTAAGGATACGGTTCGTTTTATATAGTAAGTCGTATTTTTCCCCAAAAAAGCGTTTTCGTGTAATAGCATTAAGTTATTTTTCGTTAAAAAGTTAACTAATTTAATTATTTTTGTTGGTAAAATATTTTGGTAATTTTTAATTTTTTTTTTTTTTGTAAATAGCGTTCCCGCTAAGTTATTTCGGTAATATTTTTAAGAGTTTTCATAAATAGGAAAATAACGGAGTTGATAAAGGTAAATAAAAAAACGGTTGGTAAAGGTATAATTAGAATTTATAATTCGGAAAGGACGCGATTAAGATTAAATGGAATAAGTTCCGTTTTTGCGAATCCCGATTTGATGTTATTAGTTGTTATAATAATTTTAAACGTATTGCGGAAACCGGCGATAAAACTTTCCTTAAAAATATAAATAACGTAATATCGTATAAAGTTTTTAATATATAACGAATAAACCCGTTTTAACAGAAAAAAATAAAATACGTTAAAAGGTTAAAGTAAAAAAAAAAAAAAAAAAATAAGAGGGTATGTAAAATGTAATAATTTTTGTAATTATCGAAAATAAAAAAAGGTTTCGATTTTGTCGTCCGCGTTCGAATATGTTAATCGAAATATTAAATTTATTTTAAATTTAATTTATTTATCATTTAGTCGTTATCGCTTATAATAATTTTTTATTCGTATAAAAATAAGTTATTATCGAATTAGCAAAAAGGGAATTTATTGCGGTAAAATAATCAATAAAGGTAAAGCCTAATTTTAAAAGTTTATAATTTGTATTATTATAAATTATTCCCGATTGTTTATTAAATTTATTTAGGTTTTTTACGTTTTTTAATAGTAGTAATAATTATGCCGGTTATTATAAAAAACTTTATTAAAAACTTTATTTCGTTAAAGTTGTAAATATTCTTTTTATCATATCGTATTTTGCGATTATAACTCGTATAAGTTTAAATTATTTATGAAATACTTTTAAATTTTCGCATAAAACTTTTTAATAATTTATTTTTCGATTTAAACGTATTTTAAATTTTTATTGCCGTTTAATAAATTTAATTAGTTAATTAATTTTAACGCGTTCGGTAACTTATTGCGCAAATAGTAAAGTCGCCATATTTTTAATCAGTTAGCGCCGGATAGGAAACGTTTGTGTATTTAAGTTAAAGATTTGTTTAATAATCGATTGTATTTCGGTTAGCGTTAAATTTCGCGAATTAGAGACGGTATCGGCTTAAGAGAATATACCGTAATATCGGTTTTTTAAAATAGATAAAAGGATATCATAAATAAAATAAAGCTTTTTATAATTAAGTTTTGGGTTTCAATTTTTAGGCTGAATAGTTAAGTTTATTTTAGCTTTTTTTGTAAGACGTTTTATGACGTTGGTGTTGAAAAATAGATTTTAAAAGTTAGTAGGTAAGAAAGTTGAGAAAATTGGCCGACTTGCTTATGTAGCCGACTTGCTTATGTGAGACGTTATTTATAATATTATAATAATATATTTGTTAAGATTTTTAACTTTTTAGATTATAATTTTACTAAATCGTTATTTAATTATTATAATTTCGCTTTAATAATAGTAATAATACCTCGTATTTTTTTGGGATATTTATTTTTTTATTGTATTTTTTTAAGTAATAAGGTATTTATTGTATTTTTATATCGGTAATCGTCGTTATTATTAATTAAATATTACAATCTTTATCGTTTTTTCTTATATTTATTATTAAGCTATAAAACGAATTTTGTTTAACTAATTTCCTAATCGATTAAAGTGTTATATTAAAGTAATTCTCTTTTTTTTTAAAAAATTATTTTATAATTTTTTAACGGAATAATATCGAAATTAATAATTATCGCTTTTTTAAAACGAAATTATTAAAGTAATTAATTTTGCATGTAATGTTTTCGTTATTATATAAAAATAGTCAACTTTCGGCGATTTTTGTAATATTAAAGTCCTTTTTATATTTTTATTGTAGTTTAAGTTAATTAATTATTTTATGTTTTATATAATTTTTTTAAAGTTCCGTTATTTATTATAACGGTATATTAGTATGTCCTAAACCGTATTTTAATCATAATAAGGTCGTTATTACTTTTTATTATCGTTAAAGCTTTTTTTAAAAGCTTTTTCCATTTTTTTAGAGTTTTATTATTTTACGGCTTTTTTATAAATAACTTTATTTTTTAGGTTTTATTTAAGTTATTTCATTTATATTCTTAATTAATTAATTTCTTTTTGTAATTATTTAATATGTTATTATTATTATTTCCTTTCGTTTTTTAGCTTTTTAGTTCGTTTTTTAAGTTATTGCTTTATTATTTGTAATTATTTAAGATTCTTTTATTATCGGCGAATTTCGCTTTTTAGTTATAATATCTCTTCGGTTTGTCGTCGTAATTTTGCATTTTATTTAGTAAATTAATGTTCTGTTATCTAAATCGTATTTTATTAAGTTCTGTTAATATTATTATTATTTTATAATTTTTTAGTAAATTGTTTTAAAAAAGATTATTCGTATATTTATTTTTAAAAACTGATAGTAAAAGTAAGTTAAAGATATAGGTTTGTAATTACTTATTACGTTATCTTTTTCACCGATTTTTAAATTAACATTTTTTAATTTTAATAGTTATATTATTCGAAATAATAAAAAAATCTTTTTATGAGTACCGTTTTTTCTTAGGTTAATTTTATGCGGTTATTTTTTGGTCGATATTTTTTTAAGAATTAATGGTACGAAGGTACTAGTATTATTTCTGGTTTTAAAGGTTACTTTTTGATTACTTCGTAAAATTAAACTTTTATTTTTATATTCGGGGTATTATATTTTTGTATAATAAATTACGTAAATTCTTTTATGTCGGTTAGGTCTTTTAGGTAAAATCATTTTTATTTATTTTTCGTATTTTTGTTTTAAATTTTTTCTTAATTATTTATATCGATTATTGTTAGTAATTTTTTATTATTTTTTAGCCGGTAATTGTCATTTTAATGAATTGTTTATTCTTAGTGATTGTATAATTATTATTGTAAAAATATTTGTTATTTTTAGCGTTTTTATATAACTTCTTAAAATAACCTTTTAGCTTTTTTTAATTTTTGTTATATTCCCGTATTTAAAAGTTCTGAAATGTCCGTTTTACGTTGTATTATAGCGAAAGTTTTTTTGAGGTTATTTAATGGTTGTTTTATAGGTATTAAGGTTTATGGTTTATTTTATCGTTATTTTTAGGGTAGTTTGTATTAAGGTATTTTATAACTTATTTTATTCCATTTTCAGTATTGGATTTATCGTATATGTTATTATTAAACGGTTTTAATTTTTATAGGTCCCGGTTTAGTTCCATATAAGGTATTACTTTTCTTGGAGGTATTGGTGTTTACCGAGTACCTGGACTTATTATTACTTTATATGCCTGTTTCTGAGGTATATCGTCCGCGCCGTTTTTAGCGTCGTTTAAATTATCGATTATTAATTTTAATAACGTCCGCGACGTGTTAATTTAAGGTAATAGGTTGTTCGATTGGAATTATTTTATCTTTAACGTTATTTTTAGACTTTTTATAAATTATATCGATTAAGGTTCTTTTTATCCGGTTTTAATAATTAAGGTTTTAACGGTAATAACGTATTTAAATACGGGTCCTTTTTGTTTAAATCGAAAACTTTTGCGTTATAAAGCGTTTTTCGTCCAAGTTATTAAAATTGAAACGAAGTTTATTTTCAAAATTGATATAACGTATTACATAAGCTCGCAACGTATACAAGCTCGCGACGTACATTTTAGCATATTGCGACAGCAAATTCGAATTAAATAACTATAACACATTAAATCAATTTAAACTAATCGGATTTTTTATTGTTAAACGCCTTTATATCCTCCTTATAAGTACGCGCATTATATTCGAGCTTACTGTAAACGTCATATTTCCGTTTTTTTGTTTAAACCTTTTTGAGGTAACCTTTTTCGGCCGTTATTAGCAGCGATTATTTATTATTATTTTTAAAAAAAAACGTTTATTTTTAATTTTATACCGTTTATTGAAGTTATAATTTGTTTTACGTAATAAACTGTATTTTTCTTATAAAAATTAATTAATATAATTATTTTTATCGGCGAATTACCTTAACAATTTCTTTTTTTTTTTTTTTTTGCAAATAATATTTTCGTTAAATTACTTCGATAATAGTTGTAAAAATTTTCGTAATTAAGGAAATAACGGAATTAATAAAAATAAATAAAAAAACGATAAGTATGAATATAATTAAAATGTTTAATTTAAAAAGTACGCGATTAAGATCGAATAAAATAAATTCCGTTTTTATAAATCCCGATTTAATATTATCGGTCGTTATAATAACTTTAAACATATTGCGGAAACTGGCGATAAAAACTTTTTCAATAATATAAGTAATGTAACGTTATATAAAATTTTCGATATATATTAAATAAACGTATTTTAACAGAAAAAAATTAAATTCGTCGAAAATTTAAAACAAATAAAAAAAATTAACAAGTATATAAAATATAATAATATCGTAATTAACGTAATATTTTCAAATTTTATCGAATAATAACTTTCATAACCGTCGAAAATAAAAAAACGTTTCGATTTTTTCGTACGCGTTTAAATATATTAATCGAAATATTAAACTTATTTCAAATATAATTAATTTATCGTTTAATTATTTTCGTTTATAGTAACTTTTTAACCGGGTAAAAGTAAGTTATCGTTGAAGTAATAAAAAAAGTTTTTTAGTAAAAATAATAAATAAAATTAAGATTTAAACTTAAAAATTAATAATTTATATTATAATAATTTACTCTCGATTTTTTTATTAAATTTATTAAAGATTTTTACGTTTTTTAATATTAATAATAATTATGCCGATTATTAAAAAAAATTTATTAAAAGTTTTATTTTATTAAAATATAAATATTTTTTCCGTAATATTATATTTAGTAATCATATTCCGAATAAAGTTAAATTATTTATGAAATATTTTTAAATTTTTATGTAAAGAATTGTAATAATTTATTTTTCGATTTAAACGCGTTTCGAATTTTTATTACCGTTTAATAAAATTAAATACTTAATTAATTTTAACGCGTTTTGTAATACGTTATATAAGTAATAAATTCGCTATATTTTTAACATATTAACGCCGGATAAAAAACGTTTATATATTTAGGTTAAAGATTTATTCGATAATTAATTTCTTTCGGTTAGAATTAATTTTCGCAAATTAAGGATAATATCGGTTCGGGCGCGTTTGCCATAATATCGGGCTTCTAAGGTTGCTTCGGTAATAATGTATATCGAATTAAGTTTTTTAATATTAAGTTTTAGGTTTTTTTTTTCGCCTGGATAATTAAGTTTATTTTTCGATTTTTTGTAAGATATTTTATGTTGTGGGTGTTAAATAATATATAATTAAAGTAGGGTAGTTGGAATATGGACAAAAACGCGTCGCGAGCTTATGTGCGTCGCGAGCTTGTGTAATACGTTATAAGAAAAAAAATTTCGTTAGTTAATTTTTTTCGGTTTGTTTTAACCTTTTCTAGGTAATTTCTTATAATGGGTTTAAATTAATTAATAATAATTTTAATAAGGTATGCGCTTATAATAAAAGTTTAATCCAGGATGTTATCGATATTTAAAAAGCGTAAGTAAATACGTGTTTAAGTAAAAAAGATTTGCGGAGTTTTTTTTATTATAAGGTTCCGGCTTTTTAGGTTTTATTTTAATAATAATAATTGTTATAAGCGAAATATTTTTAACTTTAGTAATAAATTGTTAAAGTTTTATTTCGAGTTGTTAAATACGAACTTGAAGTTAATAAACAAGGGTTTTTTAAAAGCTAATTCATATTTTAATAATATTAAATATTACTTAAAGTTTAACGATATTATTAAATTAAAATTTATAACGTATAACGGTTAAGTAAATATGAATATCGTATCGTTTAAGTAATAAATAAATAATAAGTAATTTAGTTACGTTTCGTAATATTAAAAATGTTTTAGGTAACAAAGTTATATTACAAATTATTATTATTTAATTATAGAATTAAATAAGTGTATATATCCTTTTTGTTATTTATGATGTTTACGCCCGCTTATTTTGCTTATTCGTGTTTACGCTAGTAGTTTGGTTTTCCTAGTGAGTACGTTACGTGACACTTCTTGGCTGAGACCGGAGCTTTGAGCGATAAGAGTCCGACCGTGCCTGTTTGGATCAAGCCTGTTGGCTCATAACACTTAACCCCTGATAATATTCCTGCCAACATAAACCCGTACGTTTAGGTTTAATAGATGGTTAACTAACCTAGCCGTCATACAGGGTGTCCGCGGGTACCGTCGCAAATGTACTAAATAGCCAGCTAAATAAAGTAGTCCGAAATTTACGTAATTTTTCAAATGGTGCGGCCGTAGAGTAAAGGTACAAATCGGGTCTAACTAATCTTCGGACGGCAAATTCGACTACGTTAAAATAAATAAAATTTAATAACTTAATAACTATAAAACCTAAAAATTAAAAATTTGGAAAATAAGTGGTTGATATAAACATAAAGCGTTATTTGTATTAAAATATTAAAACTTATAATAAATAAAAATGTTAAAAATATATATAAATATATTTAATATGAATATAAAATAAACTAGGTAGTTATTATAAAACCACGAAGTAAAACTAAAAGGTAATAATATAATTAAATTATACTACAAATATAAACCATTTTAGGATATGATTCTTATTTATATATCTTTATTTTATAAAGTTAATATAATTTAATAAATATTTATTTATAAAATATATTATATATAATATAACTCTTAATACGAATTTAAGAGCGAAAATAACTTTACTATTATGTAAAAGATATATATATAAGTTTTGACCGTTTTATATTAATACTCTATACAGTTATTTATTTTTTTAACAAGTTTAAAATTTTATACTACCTTTATAAATAAATATTAAAAATAGTAAACATACTTTAATTCTTACATACTTTTAATATTATCTAATTTTGCATATAAATATCTACGTTACGTATTGATTATATTCATATTAATTAATATTACGTAATATTCTTAGTATAAAAAATTTTTAATAATTTTTTTCATTTTTAACTCCATATTTTACAGTATTTAAAAAGAAAATCATACTTTTAATACCGTAATTTAAATCTGCTCATCTTAAAACATATGTAACCGTATTTTCAGTTTTTTTAATTAGGTGGTTAATTTTTTATGATTATTTTCCTTGAATTTTGAGGGTGTTCGGAGATTAATTAGACCCGATTTGTACAACTAACCCAGCCCACTGTAAGTACCGATCATCCCGGATGGTCATTTCTTGCGCTATTCCGCTTCATCGCGCTTACATAGTATATCAAATCCGCACCTGGGCATACCTTACGTTATCGCGACTGCGACGTCTCTAGAACGGGACATGTTTCCTTTGCACGTCAGGAAACAGTGCTTGACGATGTTGCCAGATCTGCACACTTGATGCCAGCCGGCTAGGCGCCAAACCCAACGAAGCCCAACGTGCGGGGTTGACGATTCTACTCTCGGAACTGCCAAGAGGTGAATCCCGGAGGCAGCGCGATGGCGCAACTTCCAATACACAGTCAACCCTGCTGTTCCAGACCCGACCCGACGGCTGCTTTCGGAGAATCCGCAACGCCAACTGGTCTCTCGCCTTGTTTAACCCAAAGGAGGATAACCCTAGCCGGTATCCTTGCCCCCGGACTTGAGCTCATGAATTAGCTGTGGGGTGGGTTACGACCTAAACCACCGATTTCCCCTGACACTCTTGAGCGCCCGCTCTTCAGGCCGACCGAGCTCGTCCTCCGGCGCCCCCCTGGATCCCTGTCTGTTTGCTAGATTGCCTAGGGGACATTACCATGCGCTTAATTAACGTCGAGACATCAAGGCTAGAAGAGTTCCTTGACGACGCAATTCCCCATTACGCCATATTATCGCATACTTGGGGGGGCAACGACTTGGAGGAGCTCACTCTCCGCGACGTCGAGGAGGGGAAAATCAATAAACCTGGCATCGGGTCGGTCAAGTTCCGGAGATGCCGCGACCAAGCTTGGCGGGACGGTTTCAAATATATCTGGATCGACACATGCTGCATTAATAAAAGCGATTTGGTGGAGCTCAGCGAAGCCATCAATTCTATGTTTCGATGGTATAGGAATGCATCCGTTTGTTATGCCTATCTGTCCGACGTTCCTGGGGACCAAAATCTACGAGAGGATGGATCCAAGTTTCGGAGAAGCCGGTGGTTCCGGAGAGGGTGGACTTTGCAAGAACTCCTCGCACCTAAGCGCTTGAGCTTTTACAGCTCAGACTGGCATTGCCTGGGGACCAAGGTTCAATTGTGTACCGTTATCGAGGGGATTACCGGTATACCCCGTCTATTTTTGAGGGGCATCAACGATTTACAGTCCGCAAGCGTTGCGCAACGCATGTCATGGGCCGCCCGAAGAGAGACAAAAAGGAAGGAAGATCTTGCATATTGTCTCCTAGGAATCTTTGGCATAGCAATGCCAATGATATACGGGGAAGGCGGAGATCGGGCTTTCTTCCGGTTACAGGAACATATCATGAGGAGCACGAGAGACCATTCCATCCTAGCATGGGGCCTTGGTGGTGAATTTACCGGCGATTCGGCACAATCTCAGGCCAGGGGGGTTTTGGCAGCAGGCCCGTCCGACTTTGGAAATTCCAGGCATATTGTCCCTCGAAATCGATCCGAGGCGTATTTAGATTCGCTCGATATTTATGGTGGCAGTCTCCATGTCTCCTTATCACTGCTTACCACTTCTGCCGAGACAATTGGGCTGCTTAATTGCGGGCCCGAAGGAGATAGTCAGCAGGTGGTCGGGATTCCTCTTATAAAGGTAGCGTCGGGGGGATCTGATGAATATATCAGACCAAGGGGTTGCCGTTCGGTGCTACGACCGATAGCTGAGTTCAATACTTCGCGCAAGTCCATCTACGTCAAGAACGACAACGGACCTGATACGGAAATCTCAGATCAACAGGGTTGGGTCTACAGTGATGACGACTTTACCGACTTCCATCTAAAATTGGTTGACGTGGTACCCAAATCTTCCTGGGACGAAGAGCGAGCCGTCCTCATGTTTGCAACCGAATCCGAATCCGAAGGCAATGCCGCGCATCCAACTTTGGTCCGATTGCGACATGACGAGGACGGGTCTCCAGATTTCATTCTGATACTCGAACTTCAGCAGCATGGTACCCGCCTTGAAGCTTATCACTGCGTTACGATATGTTCTAGGGACACTTCATTACAGGAGCTAGCTGGAAATATTCAGTACGTGGCCCAAGAAGCGTCCGGGAAGAAAAGCGCTAGCAATGGATTGCTTCACCTGCAAGTGACATTGGAGCCTATCGCGGGGCGATCAATGTTTACCATCAGGCCGGAAGCAATGCTTCACCCGCCAGATATCACCGTTGATGTAACTGGTAAGCTGCAGAAGGGTCCCACCGCGAGGTGGCTACCACGGACGCTCGTAGGCCATAACGATAATGTCTGGTCGGTCGCCTTTTCGCGCGATTCGAAATTGCTAGCATCGGGATCAGAGGATAACACTATCCGGCTCTGGGATACGGTTACAGGGCGGTTACAACGGACGTTCGAAGGCCACCATAATTATGTTTTATCAGTCGCTTTTTCGTACGATTCGGAATTACTAGCGTCAGGATCAATAAGTAAAACCATCCGGCTCTGGAATACTGCTACAGGCCAGCTACAACGGAAGTTCGAAGGTCATAATAATTATATCTCGTCGGTTGCATTTTCACACGATTCGAAGTTATTAATATCGGGATCAGCGGATACAACCATCCTGCTCTGGGATATAGCTACAGGACGGCTACAACGGACGTTCGTAGGCCATAATCACTATGTCACGTCGGTTGCCTTTTCACACGATTCGAAGTTACTAGTATCGGGATCAGCGGATACAACCATCCGGCTCTGGGATATAGCTACAGGACGGCTACAACGGACGTTCGAGGGCCGTAACAATTATGTTTTATCGGTCGCTTTTTCGCACGATTCGAAATCAATCGCATCGGCATTAACGGATAACACCATCCGGCTCTGGGATACAGCTACAGGGCGGCTACAACAAACGTTCGAGGGCCATTCCGATAGAATTATGTCGGTCGTTTTCTCGCACGATTCGAAATTAGTAGCGTCGGGATCATCTGACAGCACCGTCCGGCTCTGGGATACTGCTACAGGCCAGCTACAACAAACGCTCGACGGCCATTCCGATAGTATTTTATCGGTCGACTTTTCGCACGATTCGAAAATACTAGCGTCTGGATCAAGGGACAACACCGTCCGGCTTTGGGATGAGGTAATAGATGCCTAAGAGTCACAGGAATAATATCTGTCTAGTATATAGCGGTAGATTAAGTTGTTGGTGTACGACGGCTGAGATGGTCAGGCAACAACTAAGACCAACTTACACTTATTTCTTATCATAACGTGCCACGGGAAGGGTGCGGGAGTGTCACGACCTGGTCCACCGTGACAGCTCCAGTACATATACGGCTGTAGCACCAAGAGTGATTGCCACAATTGTGATCATTCCACCGATCTTTTCCCCTGGTGGCGCTATGGCTAAGGTGCAGCCGTAGCAGGGAGGGTGGATAAATTTATAAATATTGATGGGTCTCTGTTGATGTTACGTAATTTCGTCATCCTGGTCGGCTATCGAGTTTGTGGCTGCCTTATATTGCGGGATTAAGTGGCGAGGCAGACTGTACGGGTAGCGAATCATCTGACTAGATGAGAGAAAATAGGAAGGTAGGTATGCCAGGGACGGAAAGGTGGTAGGGGTTAAACGGTTTTGTCGCAGAATAGGGGTCACGTGATTAGTCATCAAGCTCCTGTAGGCAACCCGCAAGAACACTGTTCCGGGGCTCCCATACTATATGTAAAGCCCTCTAGCCACTGCTCTCTAGAGCCTGAACTATCCATGATAATTTACACTTCTCACACTCTATGCAACCTTTTCTCGCGATCAGCTTAACTGTGACAGGTTTATGATAAATGTAATAATGGTTGATAGCAACAGATATGTTTGAGTATACAGTTTGTGTCATCACGCTGAGGCCATATTTTAGGGAACTTGTCAATTCTCAAGGTTTGCTTGGCGCTAAAGCTTATGGTGCACTCAGCTTCTCAGGTATACATCAAGGTACCAACCATGTGTGGGTAAATCTAATATGTACTGGTGGCAGCATGTCAACGAGCTCAAACTAATTCTAAGAATATAAAGCAATAGGAACCCCATTTCGCTCATGGCTGTAGTCCCTTATAGGGCTAATGAAACTAATCCACAACCTAGCTATTGTTCAGCTACCGACCCTTAATTTTCAGAACCGAAGAGACTAGCATAAGGGTGGCCACTTGACCGACCGCGCCTGCAATTATACGAGATGAAGCCCCCTGTTAAATGGCTACAAACACATCGATATTCGAGCAAAGCTTAACGAAGAACGCTCGTTCGCTTCATTAGGCAATGTCTTCAAGCACGGAAAATCTCGCAAATACCTACCCCCCGATGTCTGTAGATAAGTCAAGTATGATCGATCGGAGACACATGTGAGACCTGCGTAGCGGCGGATACAAGAGCTAAGCGACATGTGCATGTGCAAGTCTCATCGGAATCTGCCGTTCCTATAGGGGCGCTTTTCTGAGTCCCTGATGTTATTCCATAGTGCCAGCCCTCCGCGATATCCGCTGCTGTTCCTATGAAGCTCCCCTAGAGATGTTAGCATTCGCGAAGGGGTTAGGAGTTCCGATCCATGCCAAGGTGGGACTGACATCCAAATGAGTGTTGGACCACATGCGGCCCGCTCCTACCATTTCAAGCCAATTGTACTGTCGATAACAGTGATTTCCTTCTTCAGGGGACAGAGGATAGAGCCAAGCGGCGTGACATGGACAAGGTTGACATTCTGAGTGGATATCCAGTCTCGGGGAACGAAGAAATGCCGTTTAACAGCGCCATGCCCAATGTTGGATTTCAAATGCCATGTACATATCCCGAGTGATTTATCCAAGAATACGAGGCGGCCGTTCTTCAGGACGTTGAGCGGTATGTTTATCTGGTTTAAGACTTCTGCGGGCACGCGTACCGCTTTGGCCTCGGTAGTCTCGCTGCCTCCGTTCAACCCGACGTTACCATGGAGGAGAAGAAACCGGGGCGGGAGTTGATGATGGGGTGTTCTTCTTGCTATGGTGAGTAGCAGATGGGTTTTGAAGTGCGTAACAATAGCCTTCTCGACTGTTTCAACGACGGCTTCGGAGTCCCATGGGTTCTGGTCCAACCGATGCGCAGCTAAGTCGCCTGCCGTCTGTGCACTATGCGCATCGTCCGTGGCAGAAATCGTCCATCTGGCTGATTTTATCAGCTCGCTCCATGTGTACACAACACATTCGCTTGGCGTTATGGACAGGACATGTGAAGGTGAGTCCGGGTGTACTGCCCATCTCGAAGCTATTTCCATAGGGCTGTACGTGTGGGTGACACGCAACCTGACAGGCTCTAGGTACCATAACTGCACTTTTTGGGGGAAAGCTACCAGGAGAGTCCTGGAGTCGGGAGATAGCAGAAGCTGAGTAATGTTGCCAGATTGTTGTTTTGGTTTGAAACACGCCACGCGACGATGCTTCCATCCGCTTGACGTAGCTTCGACGTGCACGACAGTCAGGCGGCCTCCAACTTCAGCATAAGCGAAATGGCAGCTATCCTCACTCCAAACCAGATGTTCAACGCCCATTCCAGTCGCGATGCGGTCGACCTGTATCCTGTCTCCGGAATCATAATCAAGCAGTTCGATGAGACCATCGTCATCTCCCATGACGACAACAGACCCCTTTGGGATGGGGGAGACAAGAGTCACCGGAGGGCCATTGTCAGCAAAAGATTCAGAGGCATGGTTCGATTGCTCAATGCTCTCATCCGGGGATTGACTGCTAGCCGGGTTTTCTTCCGCAGCTGATAACCTTAGAAGAGCATTTGGCTCCCATATACTACAGGATCCCTGTCGGATATCGTAAAAGCGATGGCTGTCTTGGCTGAAGCAGAACCCCGTTATGATGTCTTCCGACGTCATTTGGTATATCAAGGCGGATGACTGGTAATCGTACAATTTAATGGATCCACGTACACCGGAGATGGCAAAGACAGTACCGTCTGGGCTTAGGCGGATATTACATGGCCACTGTCCTTGATCTGGGGGTGTTTCTTGGTATGTACCGTCTGCAACGTTCAATCTGAATGAGCAACCGTCGAAGAATAGGCCGATCAGTTCCTCACTATTAGGATGCCAAGCCACCTCCTTTACAAATGGCGAGGCTGTCGAGCATTGGCCCTGTCTGGATCCCCTATTCATGCGCTTTAGAACCCTGACTGGATTTACCGACCAAATCGTCAGAGGGTATCTGCGGTAAGCCGCAGCGATCTTGGAATGATCCGGACTTATAGCAAGCGCTGTCGGAGAATTCAGGTATGTCCCCTCTAGAGATTCAACTTCGTTTAAGAGCTCCTCATTCAAGACTGTCCAACACGGCTGTTCGTCAAGAAAAGAAGCTTGGAGAACACGTCGGCGGTCAGAACCGACTATGAGACCGGTTTCGTCGCCCAGGAACTCCATGAAGAGTGGTTGTATCTCGGGCGGGTTGTCGATGGACTTGACTAGTAAACCTGATTGGGGGGACCAGACTTTCGTCGTGCGCAATCCATAGGTTGCGATGAGGTCGCCACTTGCGTTGAACGACGCAGAGGACACGGTTTCTCCATGCGATATTGTATGTAAGAAGTGAAATATCGTGCAGTCCCATATGAAGAGCGTCCCGATAGTGTTGACTACAGCGAGGTAACGACTTGAACAACATATTAGAGAGGCTGGGTGCTCATTTCCAACGAAGACCCGAGCGAGGCAGTCATCCCAGTCTTCCGATAGACCCTTTACATTTAGAACCGATGACTTCGCGCCAAATGTCCTATAGATAGCGGAATTCCGAGGGCAGAGTGGTGCAATGCAGTGGTGAATCGAGGAAGGGTCCAAGGACAGGCTGCTGCCAAATCTAGCGGGAAGCTTCAGAAGGTCACGAGACCACAGATCCAGAAGCTCCAGATCCCCGAACCGGCGCAAGTAAGGATCTTGGGCGCTGTCGGTTCGCCTTTTCCGCTTTATAAAGGAGCTGAGGCAGTAGGATGTTTCGATCAGGACATTTAAGCGTTTTAATGACGCCAGGATCTGGACCCAGGTGAGAAAGGAGTCCTCGCTGAAAAACCTAACCAGTATATCTAACTGGTTGTCAGACCCTTGAGGTTCGCCGAGTACTTTAAGATGATGCATCCAAGACGTCGCGCGGTACTTCAGGTACTTGTATCCTGCTGTGGAGGGTTTGGATTGGAGACTTCTGTCCATAAATACCGAAAGAGATTTTTGAAAGAGTTCATTATGCGCGTCGGAAGCATCTAGCGAAAACGGCAAGTTCTGTGTGGATATGAGATACTCACGGGCTGTCTGATGGAGTAGACCAACGCGGTTATTGCTTTCTATCACGAGGAAATGGCCGCAAAGTCTACTGAGAGTGTTCGCCATATCTAAAATGCGGCCGAACTCGGCTTCGAGCAACGACCTTAGCTCTTCAATGGACAAGGACCGGCGAGCATAGATTGCCCAGAGAAAGAGCTGGCGGGAGAGGTTCCGTTCGGAGGGCCGCCGGATACGCCCTATCGAAGTCTCCATCCGTTGATAGAGCGATTCCATGCCGGGTGGCAACTCGCTCAGTGTTGCCCTTACATCATCTTCTGTGTGGCATTCCTTAACTTCTTCCAGGATCAAGTGAACCCATAAGAAGTTATCATTTGCCTCATCCAGGATTTTCTTCCTCACTTCAGTTTTAACAGAAGGGTCCCAGCGGAGATACTGCAGTTCTTCTTCGACATATATTTCCATGTCTGTGGACTCCTGGTCGATTGACATTGCCGATGATGGCAGTTTGGAGTTCACGCGTTCGAAAGAGGTTGACAACCCGGGACTCAACCTACTTGTGACCAGGACGTGGATAGGAGTGGCTGAGTCACGGATACCTGCTAGCATCTCCAACACCTCCTGACTCATATCCGATTCGTCAAGACCGTCGATGACCCAGTAGAGCGGAGTACACGATGCCATCTTGAATAGTAAACCGGCATATAGTTTCTTCCATGTAGCTTGCCAATCGCCATCCTTAACCTTATATCCACCGTCGGCAAGTTTCACAAGTGCCTTTCGAAAGGGTGGAAGCTGCGATGCAATCTGGAATGCTAGAAGCCGGAGCAACGCTCCGATGGTGCGCTTAGTTTCATCACCACCTCTGAAGAAGAAATGTTGAACTGCAGCGCCTTCGTCACGAAGATGGTGGACTAGAAACGAAGCTAGAATAGACTTCCCACGAGCTGGCCGACCGAAAAGCCATAATAGCTCGGACGCTGAAGGTGATGAGGTCCAGGAGCGGAGCTTTGGATGCTCCAAGATCCAATACGAAGTCCCTTGCGCTCGTCGGCCCCCAAAGTAGCTAAGATCGTGCTCAGGGTTCTCTGGTATACACAAGAGGGATCGGATCATCTGCATTTCGCTATCGACGGAGTATGCATCTGCTAAACGTCAGGCTATGTTTTCACTGCTAGTAGTGGAACGATAGCGTACTATTGTCGGAGTAAGACGTGATCAACGATTTTAAAGCTCCGAGGACGGCTCTATAGTTAGGGTTTTCTGGCGTGTCGAACTTGCATACACCATGATGATCGGCGTTTAAGGGGCGGGAGATTTCGCCAGGATACCCGAGCTTTGCCGAGTCTTCGTCCAGTACCATCTGGCTGTGATTCAGATCTCATGCTTCTAGAGTATGCATAGGGTTGATACATACTGTAGAGCTTAAACCGACCGAAGTTTGCAGAGTCTCATAGAACGAGAAAATTTGGAGCTGTGCTGCAAAATGTCGAAATTGCTCATTGATTACTTTCAGGAAGGACCCATTTTTGCCAAGTTCAGAGACGTATTGCTTTGGTGTATGGAAGCTGACGGACAGGAGTTTGTTTAAGAATTCGGACAGGTCAGCACCACGATGAGGCGTTGCTAGAAACACGACTGCTTTGATTGCTCCAGCGACGGTAGTATATTTCTCGTCCAACTGGGCTTCAAGGTATGCCTAGAGAAACCGGTTGATAATTAGAAGTACAAGGGAGACTAGTAGTGCCGCTCACTTTCTTGAAGACCAAACCACCCATGGAATGCGTAACAAACACGATAGACCGCTGACGCTTCTTAGCGACCGACACTATCATGGGAAGACAGTAACCTTACCTGGCCAAAGTCGAAAGCCTTGCCGTATTGATCTCTTCCGTAGAGCATATCGAACAGGAGAGCCTTGGAGAAATCGGAGATCCCCAAGTTCGCGCTCTGGGATGAAGAACGGAAGTCGGCATTGTAGCCAAAGGTAAATATTCTGGTTTGTCGAGTGGCCGGATCGTTAGGAAGCCACCTCAGGGGCCAGTACATATCGAGATCATGTTGCATACACCAACTAAGTCTGCTAGACCCGCCCAAGCCATGAACGAAGACAATATCCGCCAAGGCATCACCATTCGGAGAGTATAGAAGCGACAACCCTAGCGGATCCGACGCTCGGCTCGGGGTGCGCTGCCTTAGGACTGGGCGCACGGAGAGATTTGCCGACGACATCGAAACAGGCGAAGCGGAGGGAGCTCGAGGCTGCCGCTCGTGGTCAATCTGGTCATGAGCACCATGTTGGCGACTGTGCTCCCCTGGCCCCCCAGCGACAAGAGCGACACCATTTTCTAGCGTTTGGCTTCTAGCGCGACTGGATGGGGGATTTGGTGACAGAGGTTCGGCTCCACTTGGGATTTCACTAGCTCGGCGATGCTTTGACGACGAGAAGAATCCCCGAGGAAATATATGCGACGGCACTATCTGTTAGCATCCCGCTTGAATCGGTTCTCGCTGCGTGGCTAAACGCTTACCATCTTGACCCTAATCGCCTCAGCAAACGCTGGAAACTGCTCATGTCTAGCTGATCCTGGAATACCTAGACTTTTAGCCTTACGGCAAAAGGTCTCAAATCTGTCTCGCGTTGGGCCCGATCAAGCGGGGAAAAGCGAGGGGAATCGAGCAATCACGGGGCTGCTGGACCATGGCACATGCGACCATGCCTGAGCTGAGGACTTGGTAAGAAACACAGTCAACCTGCCAATTCCCATACGGTACATCCCATTATTCGCAAGATGGGCGTGACAAATACTGTAGAATCAGGCTTGCGGGTCGCAGATAAATTTCAACTTTTAGCTGACGGTCATACGTCTAACCTTTATGTATGTATAGCTCACTAACCATATATCTGGGTATAGGGACTTTTATTATATTCAAAGAGATTACGATAGTTAATACCTTGCGATACTCTCCAAATTCAAAAAAGTCAGGTCGAAATATCAAGACGTTATGGTATTAAGCCATGCACTTGTAGCTGGGGTGCGATTTTGCCCGGTTGGAAATTCGATGCCACCCACCTGCCATGACAGAAAGGTCTGATGTTACTTGACGCAGAACGCGCCATTGGACCAACCCTGTAGATAGCCCTTGACCATGCGGGCAGCGCGTCCAAGAAAATCTGGGGTGGTACCACAATCTCGGGTTTGTACTCAGTAACACGGGCAACGGTAATCACACTTTGGTTATCCTACAGCATCTCCAGGCTGGACGGATAGTGGGCCACGAAACTCGATATTAGTGAGCAATAAAGTATATTCTCCATTCCCAAGGGTACTTCTTTCATTTCATGACATTGTCAAGCACAAAGCAAATCTAGTGGGGCCCAGGAAAGTTAAGTAATTCGAGTTGTGCCAAGTGAAATGATCGAGAGAGTAACATCGTCATTCTGCCCTTTGTGGTTATCGACCATTTTTTTGAGGTAGATCCAAGAACTCAAAGCCGACATCTTCTGAAAAATTTACTGGATGCTTACCTTAACTGGGAGCAATGCCTTGAGCTGGCCTGAATCCCTTTGATTCTACTTCCACGAGTAATCCTAAGACTCCGGCTCCTGACACTATCATGGCAAGCACGGAGGCGTATCCCCCAAAAGCTGACTTGTTAACACAGTCGGCTAGACTACGCAAGTGGACAGAGGACGAACATGACGCAGTCACAAGACCCCATCAGTGTGACGGCTAGGCTAATTAACCAACTATTAAACCTAAGTCGACGGGTTTATGTTGGCAAAGTACTGTGAGAAACTAAGCAATAAGGTACGAATAACTTAGTCACGTTTCGTAATACCAAAGGTGTCTTGGGTAACGAAGTTGTATTGCAAGCGGTCGCTATTTAACTTGTAGGAATAAATAATATATATAATTATTATAGTTTTAAATAAATTTATTAAAGCCTTATGAATTTATAATTTTAATTTTAAATAGATTTATTAAATTCTTATAAATTTATAATCGTAATTTTAAATAAATTTATTAAATTTTTATAAATTTATTTTACGTGATTTAACCCATTTAGGTTCTATTTTATGGTTTCGCTAAAAAATTGTTTTCCGAAGTCCGATTAGTTGTGTTATAACACGATTCCCTTTTTTCTAAATTTTCGTCCTAAAGATTTTTTGATAAGTTTCTTTTTTTATTATATCGGGTCGTATTGTTAATCGTAAACCTCGTAATCGCCTTAACTAAGAAAAAAGCGTTACTTTCTTTGTTTTTTATATTATTAAATTTAATTTCAAAATTATGCCGTATATTTTTTGTTTCGAAAAAAAGTTTAAATGCGTTATAATTAAGGATTTTAAACGTTACGATTAATATATTCGTTATTACAATCGTTGTTACGACGGGTCGGCGATTCCCTTTAGTTTTTTAGAAAATATTAATCGTATTAAGGATCGTTTAAATCGCGAAAGATAAACTATAAAGGAGCGTTTTTTTTAGTTATGTAACGATATACGAAATAAAACGTTCAAAATTTTAAAATAAATATCACGTTTTATTCGTAACGAAAAATAACAAATATTTTTTCACGAAAAAGGCGTTAAATTAATTCGTTAAAAGGTAGAAAATTTGGATAAGTTAGAGAATAGGGAAAAAAAGGAGGAAAAGCTCCGTTTAATAACCAAACTTAAGGTGGCTATTATTTAAGGTATGTCTGTTAATAACTTTGTTGAGTATTTTTTTATTAATGGCCTGGATTGGGACGTTATTTTGGTTTCGCCGCCGGTAAAAACTTTTTAATAATTGCTGGGTATTTATAAGGTTTTTTATTGGGTCTTAAAAGGTTTCGGAGTTTGGGTAATTTTTCTTTTTGATTAAATATTAAGTAAATTCATTTATTTTCCGAGTGTTCAGAATGTTTTTTTGCTTCGTATTTTTAATTTTTTCCGATTTCTATTTTATTTTATTTAATACGTATTTTAATAATGTCCATTATTAATTTAAGTAGAGATATATAAAAAACTAGATAAAGTTTAACTTTGGGCGGTAATTTTAATTAATAGTTATTTTTAAACATTTCTCTGGTAGTTTTATAAGGTTTCATATATTTAAAATTAAATTTTTAATTTGAGCGTTTTATTTGGATGTTTTTGGTAGTGAAATAAATTATTTTTCTAATTGTTTTTAGTTACAATATTTTTTTTATTTAATTCCGTACGAATTTAAGCTTTGTTTTTATTTTTCAATATAATTACTTAAGCTATTTTGACGTAAGGATAGTTTTAATGTAACATCGTAAGTATGTTTTAAATATTTAATTTTGTCGTTTTATTTGTTTATTTGTTTAAAGTCGAAAAGTATTAAATAACTTGTAATTTAAACTGATTTAATTTATTAAATTTTACTAGAATATAAAGGTAAACGTAGTTTTTTTATTTAAAATAATTTTGTGCGGTAATTTATATATGTCAAAAATGTTTTTAAAGAAAATGTATGTTATTTATTCGGCGTCCGTACTTTCGTTATAAGGTAGGAAATAGGAAAATTTAGTAAACTTATTAACAATTATAAAAATGTGGTTGTAGTATATATTTTTAGTTAGGTTTTTTAATAAAGGAAGTTTGGTAATAAAATTTATCGTAATAAAATTTTATGGTCGTTTGGCGATTAATAAAGGTTGTAATTTTTTATATGGTTTATGTTGTCGTATTTTCGCTTTAGCGTAAACGTTATATTAATTTAAAACTTTTTATATTATGTTTTTTATTTTAAGGAAGTAATAAGTACGTTAAAAGCGTTTAAAGGTTTTATAAATCCTTACGTATTTATATAGTTAATGTTTATGTATTTTTTGTACAAAATCTTTTCGATATTTTCTTAGGATTTGTATTTTGTTAGATTCTTTTAGTAAGTTGTTATTATATATTTTAATTTTTTGGTATATGTTAAGGTTTATTGCCCGTATTACTGTAATTTATTGTAAGCGTAGTTATTTTTTTATGGTAGTGTTAAAAATTACGTAACTCATTTTAATTTTTTTTTCTCTAAGGTTTAGTCGTTTATTAAGTATATCAGTTTTGCCGTTTTTTAAATTGTTACGATAAATGATAACAAAATTATATTTCGTTAACTTTTCCATATAACGTAATTATTATGTTGTAAGTTTTTTAGTCGTAATAAATCGAGTACAATTTTTATAATCCGTATAAATTTTAACCTAATATTAATTATTTTTAAGGAAATGTTTAAATTCGCCGAATGTTTTAATAATAGCTAAAAAATTTTTATTAGGAATAATATAACGTAATTCGGGTTTTTATAACTTATAAGAAAAAAATAATAAGCTGTAATATTTTTTAATTATTTCGTTATTCGATTATTGCGCTTAACATATAATTTAACGCGTTAGTTTTTAATTTAATTAGCCGGTTAAGGTCGTATATAATTAAAATTAGTTAATATGTAATTACTTTTTTAATCCATTAAAAGGTTTTTTCCGTCGTTAATATTTATTAAAATTTTTCTCCTTTTCAAATAAGTTTATTTAAAGGTATAATTATTCGGCTAAAGGTTTTAATAAATTTTCGATAATAGTTAACGAATTTGAGAAAAATTTATATTTTCTTAATTATTATAAGTGTTACCTAACCTTGGACCCCACCTAATGCATAGACCTAGCAATGCATAAGGATTTCCACCTAAAACCCGTGATATACAAAAACTAATATTAAAATAAACAAAAAAGATAAAATAAAACGGCTTTTAAATTTATAAAAAGCCTTATCTTGTTTATACCTATAAGCTCTTATATTATATAATTAAAGTTAAGATAACTTATAAGCTTATATATTTTATTCTTTTTATATAAAAATAATAAAAGTAAATTTCATAAATAATTAACTTATAATGCGAATTATTAATATAAAAAATGTTGTAAAACAAAGTCTAATTTATATTCTGTATAATTAAAAAGAGGTTTTAAGTAATTACCTTATTCTACGATATATAATAACGTCTAAAATCTTAAAGTACAATTTTATATTCGTAAAACTAATTTAATTTATTATTATTAATTTTAATAATTGTAACGAACCTATATATAGGCTTGTTTTAATTTTATCTCTCAATTTCCGTCTTTATACTTATATTAGTACTTCAAAATTACTTTTTAAATATTAAGAGTGTTTACAATTCGTTTCAAAAAATTATAAAAAATTATAAACTATTAACTAAAATTTAAATTAAGACATAAGTTACTAAAGTATAAAAGTTTATTATTTTTTTTTCTTATATAATTATTTCGGAAATCCTAAGTTATAAACTTAGTATATAATAATGATATTTACTAATATATACTATACAGAATTAAGCTTATATTAATATACGAAAATTAGGTAAAATCTTTTATTAAATCAATATTATAATCTATATATAAAGACGTATAACTATGTAAATTTTTATTCAAATTTATAATAGCTTTAATGTATTAAAAAAAATAAAAACTTTTATATTATATTATAACTTAACCTTAAAGTTATTATAATTTAAAGTACTTAAAAAAATGAACTTTTCAGAAATATAAAATTAAGTTACTATATTTTACGATGATAACGATTACTTCCTTTAATTTTATAATGTTTATATTTTAATAAATTTTTATAATTTTATATTGTTTTTAATATTATTAAAATAAAAAAAGATATTAAGAAGTAATTATATAGTATAAACCCTGTTTTTTTAGTAAATTATAATCCCTTTTATATATGTATAACCTTTATTTTATTATATATATTTTTGTTGTTTTATTACTATCCTTTGTATATCGCGGGTTTTGATAGAAATCCTTATGCATTGCTAGGTCTATGCATTAGGTGAGGTCCAAGGTTAGTTTCGTACTATAATAACTTTTTTAAGGTTTATTTTAATATATTTAAAAGTAATAACATAACTTAAATATTTAACTTTTTATATATAAAATTAATTTTTTTACATTAATTAATACATTAGCATTTTGGAATAATTATAATATCTTATGGATATATTTTATATATTACTCCTTAATTTTTTTAAAAAAATAAAAATGTTATCGAAAAAACAATCTATAAAAATATTAAGGTATTGTTTAAAAACATAATTAACCATACGTTAAAAAAGTAATAAGTAAGTTAGTAAATCCCATAAAGGTAATAAAATATTCGTACAGGCCGTAATTAGCTCGAAACGTTATTTTTTATTTGTAACCTTTTTTAATTCAAATTAAATTATATTTATTTTTAAAATCGAAAGCAATAAATTATTAAACTCCGTCAAAACGGGGTTTTATTTTACTTATAAAAGGCAATAATATTCGATTTTTAATAGTAATATTATTAAACTATTGATAATTTATAACTAGTTGTAATTTTTCATTTTTTATACGAAGAATATAAGGTATTTAGCTGGTAATTTAAATAATTAAATCTATCTTTTTTTTAATCGATTTTCCAAATATTTTTTTATTACGTATAACGTATCCCATAAGCGAATCGGATACATAAACGAATCGGACACTTTTTTTGGCATTTTAACCACCCATCTTAAATCACCTATTTCTCAATACCAACATTATAAAACGCCTTACAAAAAAAGTTAAAATAAACTTAATTATCCAAGCGAAAAAAAAAAACAAAAACTTAACTTTAAACGTTTTGATTTTATATATAATATTACACCATTAACTTTAAAAAACCGATATAACGGTAAACCCTTACGAACCGATATTATTCTAAATTCGCGAAATTTAACGCCAAACGAAAAAAAATCGATTATCGAACGTATCCTTAACTTAAATACGCGAGCGTTTCCCGTCCGACATTAACATATTAAAAATATAGTGAATTTGTTATTTACGTAACGCGTCGCGAAATGCGTTAGGATTAACTAAGTAACTAATTTTGTTAAACGGTAACAAAAATTTATAACGCGTTTAAATCGAAAAATAAATTATTAAAAAATTTTATGCGAAAATCCAAAAGTATTTCGTAAATAATTTACTCTTATTCGGATTATAATCGTAAAATATAATATTACAAAAGAAAATATCTATAATTTTAACGAAACAAAACTTTTAATAAAATTTCTTATGGTAACCGGCATAATTATTAATAATATTAAAAAACGTAAAAAACCTAAATAAACTTAATAAGGAAATCGGAAATGGTGTATAATAATACAAACTATTAACTTTTAAAGTTAAGTTTTACCCTTATTTATTATCCTTATTAGGAAAAATCACTTTTTTCGTTAATTCGCCGATAACCCACTCCCACCCGACTAAAAAATTACTATAAGCGAAAATAATTGGACGATAAATAAACTAAATCTAAAATAGGTTTAACATTTCGATTAATATATTCGAACGCGTACGAAAAAATCGAAACGTCTTCTTATTCTCAACGGCCACGAAAATTACCATTCGATAAAATTCGAAAAATATTACACCAACCATGATATTATTACATTTTACATACCCGCCAATTTCTTTTATTTATTCCAACCTTTTAATGTATCTTATTTTTCCCCGTTAAAACGCGTTTATTCGTTACATATCAAAATTTTTATACGACGTTACATTACCCACATTATTAAGGAAGATTTTATCGCCGGTTTCCGTAACGCATTTAAAGTTATTATAACAACCGATAATATTAAATCGGAATTCGCAAAAGCGGAACTTATTTTATTCGATCTTAATTACGTTTTTTCCGAATTAAAAATTCCAATTATACTTATACCAACCGTTTTTCCACTTACCTTTACTAATTCCGCTATTTCCCCATTTACGAAAATTCCTAAAAATGTTACCGAAACGATTCGACGAAAACGTTATTTACAAAAACAAATTAAAAATCGTAACTTGCCGACAAAAATAATTAAATCGGTTAATCTTTTAATAAAAAAAAACTTAATATTATTACACGAAAACGTTTTTCTTCGGGAAAAATACGGCTTATTACGCGAAACGAACTATATCCTTAATAAACGCCGGAAAACCAAAAATAAACGTTTTTTAAAAAAAAAAACATTTACTGGAAAAAAAATATAAACTTTTATAACTACGAAAAAAGGTAATAATAAATAATCGCAATTAATAATAGCCGAAAGTAATCGTCGTAAAAGGGTTTAGGCGAAAAAATGGAAATATGGCGTTTACGGTAAGCCCGGACATAATGCGCGTACTTATAAAAAAGATATAAAGGCGTTTAGCGATAAAAAATCCGATTAGTTTGAATTGATTTAATATATTATAGTTATTTAATTCGAGTTTATTATCGCGATATGCCAAAAAGTATCCGATTCGCTTATATGTCCGACTCGCTTATGGGATACGTTAACTCCATTTCGTTAAGGTTATAAATAGGGTAAATTTTAATAAATGCTCCTTTTTTTAAGATAATTTTATAGTCCTATTTGCTATATTTTCATAATTTTATCTTGAACCTTTTTCGAAATAAACGTTTATATATATGATATTATAGTAATATATTTATTAAATTCTTTAATTTCTAAAGCTGTTATTATAAATCGTTATTTAACTATTATAATTTTGCTTTAATAATAATAATAGTACGTGATATTCGTTTATAATACTTATTTTTTTTTACGTTATATTTTTATAAGTAATAAGATTTTTATTATATTCTTATGTCGGTAATCGTCGTTATTTTCGATCGAATATAAATTTTTTTTATATATATTTGTCGTTAAGTTGTAAAAAAAAGTTTTATTTAATTAATTTCTTAATCGATTAAAGGGTTATATTAGCGTAATTATATTTTTCTCAGAATTATATTATAATTCCTTAACGGTTCGATATCGAAATTAATTATTATATATCTTCCTTACGCAAAAATATTAAGGTAATTAATTTCGCGTATAATTTTCTATTATCGTAAAAGAATAGTTAACTTTCGGTGGTATTCGCGATGTAAAGGTTCTTTTTATATTTTCATAATAATCTAAACCGATTAATTATTTTAGGTATAATATAATTACCTCCTAAAGTTCCATTGTCTACTATAACGGTATATTAATTTATCCTAATTCGCATTTTCAAAATAATAGGGTTATCGTTTGTTCTTATTATTGCTAAAGCTTTTTTAGGGAATATCTTTCGCCTTTTTAGGATTTTGCCATTTTACGGCTTTTTTATAAGTAACTTTTTTCGTTTAGGTATTATTCGAATTAAAGTACTTATTTTCTTAAATCATTTATTTAATCTCGTATTTATTTGATAATATGGCGTTATTATTCCGTTTGCTTTTCCATTTGAAAAATAGTATTTCGTATCCGTTGACTTTATTACGAAATTATATTATCCGGCTTTTTTGTAATTTTATAATTTTTTCTAATTGTAATATTTTTTCTGCTTATTATCGTATTTCCTAATTTTATTAAATGTATTATCTTTCTATATCGTAAACTATATTCTATATAAAAATGTTTTTATTAATTTCTTATAAGTTTTTAATAAATTAAACGAAATTTGTTAAAAAATTTTTTCTTTCCTTAAGGTTTATAGTAACAACTAGTTAAAAATAAAGGTTAGCCATTAACTATCGTATTACTAGGTTAAATTCCTTTTAGGCCGCCTCTTCCTATTGCAAATATTTGGAACTATCAGAAAAGTACGAAGGGTTTCTATAAGGGCACTCCTGTCCTTTTGGCCAGCTTTTACCTATTATAATTTTATCGACATCTTTTGTCTTAGTTTAACCATATAACTAACGATACTATCGCCGGTTTTTAGGATTTTCCCTTTATAAAATAACAAAATTAAATCCCTAAATTAATATGCGTAAAAATTATCGTACGATATATGCCTTATTTTCTTTATAAGTAAGATAATTAATTAAGGTGCAATAAATTGCATTTAATTATATCGATTTGATTCGCCTAATATTACGTTTTTTGTCCATTCTTTATAATCCTCGAGTTATTTTTTAAATATCCATACCGACTATCTGTTACGACCTTACAGGAGGGAGGCCTCGGAAACGGTCCCTTTAGACCGAAACAGGATCCAAGTGGATTAAATTACGTGATTGATTACTAACTTACCAGAGGTGATCCAGTAAGTGGGATTACCAACTTACTAAAGGTAATCCAGTAAATGGGATGACTAATTTACCAAAAGTAATCCAGTAAGTAAGATTATTAATTTATTAAAAGTAATTTAATAAGCAAAAAAAATATATATATTCGTTATTTTATAATTACAGCGGTGATAGCTTGTAATATAATTTCGTTACTTAAGGTATTTTTGGTATTACGAAACGTAATTAAGTTATTTTTTATTATTTGAATTTTTATAATATTTTGTTAATATAAACTTATTAACTTAAGTTTAATAATTAATTAATTAATTTAATCGTTATATATTGTAAATTTTTATTTAATAATACCGTTAAATTTTAAGTAATATTCCGATAATATATTTACTAGTAAGTAACCCGTTTATTAAGCCTTTAAAAATAATAATATGAATTTTAACGAAAAAAAAACAAATTTTTACTTTAATTAAAAAAAAGTTTTTCGCCGTTTAAATTTAATAAATTAACATATTAACTAATTTAAACGAAATAGTGTAAAATTTATTTTAACTTTTTAAATTATTAGCGTTTTTTTTAAACAAAATTAATAAACCTTTAAAAAAGTATAAATTTAATTAATTTTTAACAAAAAGCCCGGAAAATTATTAAAACTTTTTAAATTTAAAGCTTTTAATAAAACGTTTATTAAATTATAATTATTTTTAACTTAATGCTGCGTATATTTTGGATATTTTCTAGTATAATTAATTATTTTAATCATACGAATCGAATTCGTAATAAAACGATTTTCAGGATATATAATTATTTAATTTAAATCCGTTATGCGAAAATATGTTACGATATTTTTAAAATAATAAAACCCGGAAATAATACGAATTTACTGTAATTACGAAATATTTAAATAAATTTTATAAAAAGTTTTTAAAATAATAAACGAAAAAAATAAAATAAAAATAAAGATTTAATAATTATGGCAAAAAATGTTTATATTTCGATATAATACCGATTTTATTTAACTTTCCTCGAAATTTAATTAAGAATAAAAAATATTAATAATTCGATTTTTCGACGGCCTTAAAAAAAATTTAAAAGGAATTATTTAAGGAAGATCGGCCGTAATATTTAATAAATTATATCGTTATAACCGTTAAAATTAACGATTAATAATACGTTTAACGAATTTATAACGTTAAAAAAAACGATAATAAATTTTAATATAATACGAATAATAACGTATTTCGACGACGAAATATGTTACAGAAAACAAAACCGGGATTTATAAAAATTAATATTATATAAAAAATAAAATAAATAACGTATTAAATATTAAAATTATAACAAAACGGATTATAAAATTAAAAAATACAAATTACCTAAAAAATAACCGTAAAATAAATTATAAACTTTAATACTTACGGAATAATTTTTAAATAATAAAGGAAAAACGGTTACCATAATACGACGTTAACTTATTATGGAATTTTTGGATAAAATAAAAAAATAATTATAAAAATATTAAAAATACGTAAAAATAATTTACCTTAAAACCCCCGATTAATATATTAAAAAAATATCCTTTTTATTATTAACGATAATAATATTTTAATAATAAAAAATAAAAATAAATTATTTACTTACTTATTACGCGTATAATTAAAACAAACTTTAATTTCCTTAATTAAATTAACCGAAATAAATAAAACGAATACTAATATTATTATTTTCGTATTTTATGTTTTTAAAAAACATTAATTAATTAATAACGTTTTATAACTAATTTTTAAAAAAATATTATTCCGATAAAGATTTATTTTGTTTTTACGAAAAATATAAATATTTATTAATAAGTTTTTTTTTAAAAAAAACGCGGTTTAACCATACGATAATTACTTATAAACCTTTATTTTTAATTATTTATTATTATAAATTCTTAAAAAAATTATAATTAATTTGGAATAAATTATTAAAAATTTATAAAAAGTAATAAAAATATTTCCATATAAGAAATAATTTATACCATAAAAAAATAATTTACGTAAAAAAATTTAAAAATATAACGATAAACAAAAAAAAAATTTTAATTAAAAATAATTTTGAAAATATAAAAATATCGTAATATATAACTTTATAAAAATACCAAATTATACGTAATATATATTAATATATTAAAATTATAAAATATATAATAATAATAATTTATTAAATAATTGCGAAATTAAACTAATAATTTACAAAAATAAATATAACAATTAAAATAACTTTTACAAAAATTAAGCCTTTTATAAAAAAACCGCGGAAAAACGAAATTTTAAAAAATTAACAAAAATTTTTAAAAAAAAGGTTTAATAATAATAAAAAATAACGAAAAATCCGTTATCTTAAAATTACGAATTAAAATATATTAATATATCGCAATAATAAATAACGAAATTTTAAAAAATAATTATATTATACTTAAAATAATTAATTAATTGAAATTATTATAAAAATATAAAAAAAAATTTATATTACGAATATAATTAAAAATTAATTATTTTAATACCGTTATTTTAAAATAATATATAATTATTAATTTCGATATAATAACGTTAAAAAATTACGATATAATTTTAAAAATAATATAATTACGTTAATATAATTTTTTAATTAATTAAATAAATAATTAAGTAAAAATTTTTTTACGGTTTAATAATAAATAAAATTAAAAAAAAATAAAAATTTTAATATTTAATCGTAAAAATAACGATAAATATCGGTATAAAAATTTAATAAAAATTTTATTATATATAAAAAAAATTTAAAAAAATATTATTAAAAAATTTAATATATTATTATTATTATTAAAACAAAATTACAATAATTAAATAACGATTTATAATAATTTAATCCTAAATTAAAAAAATTAATAAATATATTATTATAATATTATAAATATAAGAAAATTTTTAATAAAAAATTTAAAACAAAATTAGTAAAATATAACGAATAAAATT